>JBAMYA010079715.1:0-23555 GCA_037176975.1 Arrhamphus sclerolepis | reverse complement strand
GGCAGAGGAGGGGAATTTTGTGTCCAGAAGACGGGGTGAGGGTTGCAGCTGAAAAGCTCCACCTTCCCCCCCCCCCCCCCCCCCCACATGCTCCACAGATTTTTTTCCCCCCCTGTATCATGTATGAAATAGTCTCTGACTAATGAAAAAAACTTGGTGGCAGACGGTGGAGTTGGAGCAACAAGGGGGGAATAAAAATCGATCAATAAATAAATAAAAAGATCACAGTATCATGGAAAAGGAGAAACCAGGAACTATCGCACTCTGGCCTGGTGCTACAACAACAGAGGGATCAGATGTGAGGATCGTCCACGGAAATCCCATTTTTCTCCAGCTGGGCTGGAAGTTTGCTAATGAGCCCTATTAGCAGCTAAGGTCACATCTTTAACAGTATTTCTTTTTTAAGTTGAGATAAGTTGTAAGTTTCAAGATAAGTTGATCATAGATTGACCTATTCTGTCACTTTTACTACGGCAGTTCTATATGCTCCTTTTACAGAATCGATTACCACCAAGCAGGTTTTGTCGACTTTTTCACAACTAAAACACTGTAAAAGGCAGATGCTGCCGCTTTGGTAGATGGATGGTAAACCAGGAGCTTTAAAGGTGCAGCATTTCTCTTAATCCTATTATTCTTTACCTCCCTCACATCGTTTCCGCCTCCCGCTTTCTCCTCTGTTTATACATCTGCTTGTTACCCTTTTACTCCATCCTCTCTTCATGTCCTTCCCTCAATCTCAGTAACAGGTGAGTTCCAGAACTAATTACAAGAGGCTCTCCCAGGGTGCAGCGGGGGCCGGCTCATTTGCAGGCGGAGGCAGCGCGAGAAGGCTGTCTAATAACATTTTCTCCTGCCTGATTAAAAACAGCCCATAAATCACTTGTTCACACGGGCCTATGCGCACGCACGAACATGTACGCACATGTGTACACTCGCACGTGCACGCGTCGGCTCAAATGGAGCCATCAGCCTCATGCCTTCGATGCCCACTAAAATACTGTACAGCCAATTTGAGGCCTTGAAGGACAGAGCCTTCACTCCCTCTCTGATTGTCACATAAAACCAGCACAAATTAGGCCGGATATAAGGTTACAGCCGACTTTATGACCACGCCATAACGTAGATTTCACTCTACATGTATGCACAGAATATCTCCAGTTTATTTCCCATTTTAATTTGTGTGATGAGGCAATAAAAATGCAAAGAGGGCCATAATGACCTCCACTCGGAGTTTGAACAAAGGAAATGAATAAAGAGATTTCAGTGATGAGCAGGGAACTTCATTAATGCATCCCCCTACTCGACATTTACAAACCTGCCCCTGATTTTTCTGGCCAACCACATGATTTACTGTACGCGTCTTCCTTCCATGACTGAACGGGAAAATGAACACGTGGATGAGACGGAAACGCATCTGCACCGTTCACGTGCTACGATTTAACGCCACAATTAGTCCAAAGAGGATACTCGGGTCATGTCTGGGGCTCCGGTAATTTTCCATTATTGGCTGTTATGCTAATTATTTTTTCCATTTAATCAGTGAATCTTATGGTCTATTAGTTTCATTTTCCCTCCAAAAAATGAATAAATTTAAAAAAATGATGAGTTCAAATTGCTAGTCAGACCACTCGTCCAGTATATGTTGTAGAAAATTAAGAGAGTAATGGGATTCGGACACATGCCAGTTCAGCCGTCTTTTTTCTTTTTCCATTCAATTGTGGAAAAGTGTGAACTTCTGCAGCAGAAACACACTGAACAGAAAGTGACATCTGAAGTGCAGGAAGCAGCATGCAAACATTATGAAAACATATTTTCCAGCTTTCTCTGAATCACTTCTTTTGTGATATTTAAAAGCAAACATTTTAATCTTTATTTTTTCACGTCACATTTATAGCTCTGAGTTTTAAAAATTTAAAGGAAATACATTTCTGAAACACAGAAATGAAGTCATATTTCAGAGAGATGAGAAAAAAAAAAAGATGAAAAAGACTTGTCCATTAGTTATGATAAATGGGAATCATCCTTAACATACATTAACATACATCACTTATCTTTGGTGTGATTTATTCTAAATGTGTGTTCAAGCAAAAAATGTCTTTAAGGAAAAAGAAAAGGATCTTCCAATGAGGCACTCCAAAACCATCATCCTTTTTTACATTTGTAATTTTTCAACTCCTACATTCTTTCCTATGTTAACCATGTTAGTTATTATCATCATTGACCTTTATTTAACCAGGTTAGTCCCACTGAGATCATGGATCTCCTTTACCCAGAAGACCTGGGTCATACAAGCTCATAAATCCCTCCGATGTGCAATTTAGAGACACAATTAGTCAAACATGCATATGACTGGGAGGAAGGTGGAGTACCCAGAGGAAACCCACGCAAGTATGAGGAGAACATGAAACTCCACACAGAAAGACCCCTGTGGGGGATTTCAACCAGGAACCAGGAACCTTCTTGCTGCCAGGCAGTGCTAACAGTGCTAACCAGCCCAGTTAATGGTGGAGGTGTGTATAAATGTATATAAATATGCTGTTTATTAAGTCTGGCATTGCATTTCTGGTCCCCCAGTTCTCTCCTTTATTCTCCTTTCAATTTCTTCCATTCCTTGTTCCACCAGCTTTTCAGTTAAAGAAAAGTGAATGAATCAAGAGCAGAAGTGGCATGCTACACCAATGTACGCCAGACAGCACAACATACCTTCACGTTTATTACGAACATGTAAGTAAGCTCCAATGTGATTCAAGTCCAAGCATTACAGACCAAAGAGAAAGCAAGTAAAGCTACTCAAACCTTCATCCCCTGCCTGCAGACTCTGCATTTTCATATACAGCTATCTGCTTGTATACATTAGGCTCATGCTGACTTAAGGGTCAGCATACTGAGTGTTGTGTTCATACATTCGGGAGCCCACCCAGTATGCACATATGCAGACTGTCACACACCCTGATCTCTCCAACCAGCTCCCACTGAGGTTCATATGCTGTAGCGCCGTTGTTTCTGGCAGCTCTTGCACACTAAGTCAGTGGATCTGCAGCAGTAGCTTCACTGGTCCTGCACAGCAAACAACAACTCACACACTGATGCAGGGCCATTTCCCATGAGCTTCGCTGGTTTAAAATGGGTGAGAGGCGTGTACCAGCTATTTCCTGTGAGCATGAAGCAGTTAATTGCTGTGGTCCAAGAACCTGAGCTGCTCTTAGGGTGAATTCTAATATTTTTAGCTCTTTTTTTCAGCCAACTTTAAAATGCATGGATTTTCTCTTGAGGTGTGCAGAGCACAGCAAAGTTTGGTTTGAGCATTGGGAGGCAAAACTTTGATATCAAAAGCAAGCAGGCTGATTCATTTCCAGACAGCAGCGGAGGAGGGAGCGTCACAGGATGGGTGTCAGAAAAGTGGAGAGAGTGAAATCCAAAGCGACTCACAGTAACAGCTCCTGCAGAGACGGGAACAGCTCATTGTTCCTGCCGTTGAGGTGTCAAACTGCTTAGCGAAGGTACTCACCGACCCAAGGATCCGATCTGCCATTTCACACAAAAATACACCCAAAACCTGCTGAACAAATCTAACTGACTGCTTTATGACATCCAAGATAACTGGGAAATTTCATTGCTGTGTCACTCTCCAGACGGGTGCTGTAATTTAACGCGTATTGAGACATTTCACTGAACGCAGTGGTTAGCTGTTCACTGCTGACCACACAAGGCATTTTTCCTTTTTTTTATGTTTATTCTTCACAGCTTACAACAATTTCTCCCAAAAACTGCAGGAGCTCTGCAGCTCTGCGCGGCGAGGAACACACCGCAGATGGCTGAGCATGTTGAGCGCCGGCACGCTGCATGTCCCTCCCTCTGAGCTGCTGATGGACTATCAGACCTCCTCACGAACGCTTACTGAAGTAAGAATCCCGCCAAGCGATTATGATTGGAGTATAATCGCCGGCTAGCCGGGAGGTCCACATTTTGATGAAATCTTTGAACTTTGTCTTCGCAGGCCCGCGCGTCGCATGGCTGAACATTAAATTAAAACTTTATGGAAGCTGGTAATATAGCCGTAATATGATACTATGGGATTCCAGGAATCTCAAGTTTGTTTGAGAGAGTCTGCCTTCATGCCTGTGAGTGTTGTTTTGCATCAGGTTTTGCTGATGCAAGCAGGATACGGGCACTGCATCTTCCCTCAATGTTCAGAGCCTTGAGCTAGAAAGGGGCAAAACCCAAAAGAGTGAAAATCAAAGCGTAAGCAGAATCCTGAAATAAATATGCACACAAACAAATGTGCATGCCGTCGCCACAGTCTCTCCCCTTTAAAAAAAACAAAAAAAAAAACAAAACTAATTTTCCACTTTAGCAGCTCTTTGCAAGAATCACATTTCATTTACACATATGCAGCGTTGCACCTTGCAGTCAGATGACTTATGAGCTCTGGATCATGAACCTCAGATCCTCCAGTGTCATCGGTGTCTCACAGTCACGTCATCCAAGACAAAGAAACTGCAATCGCGCTTCAAGTGACATGGCGACGGTCCGAAAAGGAGCAATAGGTCCCGCCAACCAAACACAGGTGAGTGGGATGAACGGCTTACCCATGGATTCTGCATCAACGCTAAGATTTTTTTTTCTCAGATTATACAAGTGAACTATTATGTAAAGACGACGCTAAAAGCAGGCCAGAGCCGAAATGCCAGACACTTACTTTTAAAACGACAAGGGAAGTGGTAACACACTTAACAATTTAAAGCAGATTTAAGACTATAATACTAATTCACTATTCTTTTTTCCAGTCAGTCAGGAGGTGACATTTGAGAGACATGTCAATCATTGCTAATGAGTGGTAAGACTGTTTTTGTTTTTTATTTAAAAAAAGAAAAAAAAAAGGAAAAAAACAAGTAAAACCTTGCACTGGTTCTTTCCAGCACAAATTCTTCTCACTGGAAGAATGATTGAAGACTTTATTCCTCTTGTGCTCTTTATTTTCCTTTAGACAAAAAAGATACAAATAAAATAAAAAAAGTGCAGAGTTGGAAGTAGCAGAGAGATCAGTATTCATAAAGCCAAGTCATTCACGGAAGAAGGGGCACCGTAGTCAAAGACAGAGTAAAGCAAAATTGTTTGCTACACTCTGAGACAATAGATCAATAAGGCAAGTCTGCAGCGAGGTGGAAATTGTTACACTCAACAGTCTCTGGCAAACAGCACAAGACAAACTTCAAAGTGGTGGCAATGGGATTCTTTATAATTCACACAGCCTGAAATAAATTGGCTGTACTTTGCAGTGCAAAAGTTTTAGGCAGTAACTAAAGAGAGGAAGCTTTTAGAAATATCACCACAGTAAGCAGACAGGTGACAAATGAGAGGATGAAGAAGAGATGAAGGGATTTGAATGCTGGTGGATCTGAATCAGCCTGAGAAATCAATTTTTCTTTCCCAGTAAGTAATGGGGACGCAGCCACTCCAATCTGGAAAATAATCATTTGCAAAGAGAGGACACCCAAAGATGGCAATTTGTACAGCATGTGAGGTAAAGATGAGTAGCTACAACTTTGGCACAACAAACTCAATCAAACACTGATCACCTGCTGAGCATGCCCAGTGTTACTATAATTTACAAACATTAATTACCAGATAGGTTGTCAAAATCTTGCTTTTGCATAAAATCCATTACTGAAAAAGAAGAGTAGAGATTTAAAATTATCCCATGACCTGTTGGCTGAAGTTAGGTAGGTAAAGTTTTACTTCACAAATCACAGACATGACGCATTCGCACTGGATTAATATCATGAAGTATTCCGCAATTATTACAAATGACCACAAATCTTCAGGTAATACTAGTCCGGTGTGAATAGCGCATAAAGAGACTAAAAACAAAGCTAGCGGAGTACATAGCCTACAATCACATTGTGTTTCTAAACAGCTCATAGTTCTTATAAAGTTGGAATCTAACAAAATAAGAATAATCACATGAGACCTTCAAGAAAATCTGAATCAGATAACAAATCTGCAACATGTGCATTCTATGCCTCAACATGTCAGGATGATACTGCCTCATAATGTCAAGTAACAAAATCAAAAGGTTATTTTGATGTTGGGGGTGGAGAGTTCTAATATGTTAGTGGCATAACACCATTTTCTCAAGATGTTCACTATAGATGACATTTGGAAGCCACAAAGACCATAGCAAATTATTTGCATCTTACCCTATGAATGAGAACATTCCTTTAAATATCTGCACGTGCTCTGTGGCATTTTTACATAAATACTGATGAGTATGCTGATGAAATAGCGCAGGAAAGATCAGACACAGCTGCACTTTTTAATTTTCCAGAAAGCATGACAGCATATTGAAAGAGAAATTGTGGTATGGCAAAAGAAAGTCTGGAGTGGCAGAAGAACATGTTTGAGTGGTACAGGACATGTATCAGAGCGCCATGATAGCAGTGAGGTGTCCAGTAGGAGTAATAAAGTGGTTTCAGGTGGAAGTGGGGCTGCATTCAAGATCGGCCATCAGCCTGGAAAAAAAAAAAACCTATAGGGGTGGAGATGTGCACTTGGGTGAAGAGAAATGAATGTCAGTCACAGCAAGGCAGAATGTGTGTGTGTAAATAAAAGTAAAGGAGGAGGAGCGGTGAAGATGAAAGGAGTATAGGTGGAGAAGGTGCTGGAATTTAAATACCTGGGCTCAACTGTGCAGAGCAATGTGGAGAGTGGAAAGGAAAATGAAGCACATCTGTGGAACAGCCAGGGTTAGACATCTTGGAGATTAAGTAAAAAAGGCCAGGTGGTTTGGCCACATAAAGAGGGGGGATAAGGAATACATTGGTGGAGGAATGTTAGAGACGGAGCTGCCAGGGAGGGGCAAAAGGGGAAGACCAAAGAAGAGATTTCTGGATGTGATGAGAGAGGATAAGCAGTTGGTCGGTGTTACTGAGGAAGCTGCAGAAGACAGGGTAAGATGGAAACAAGATGACCCGCTGTGGCGAGCCTTAAAGGGAAAGGCCAAAAGGAAAACTGTGAGAGATGTATCCATGTCCTTGGTTACAAAGAAGTTAGATGCTCTTGCATTCTTTACTATCCCTGCAGATATGACAACTCATATAAATAACAGTAAGAGTGGTATATAAATATATAAAGAAAAAGAAATCTACATAGTGATATTCAGGCAGCGCTCAAAAAGAAAAAAGCTTTTGGCAGCACATTATTGATCTCAGTTCAGACTTTTTTTTTGTGCTCTTGTATTTTCATGTTACCACAGATCGTGGACTAGATGCGAACAGTGGGACAGGCTGACGGGCAGATCCATCTATCAGAAAGCTAAAACAGTTCAAATAGCAGTTCTTGTGTAGAGCGCAACAAATTGAAAGGACAGTTATTTTGTGTTGACATTACTAGGCTACCTGACTCAAGAATTGTAGTAGTAAAGTAAATAACAGATGAAGAAACTTAAGCAGTAAATACATATATATTTTTATCGTAATCTTACTTTCTCTGTCTTTCCCTGCTTAAGTCCAGCCTGGTCGTCACCAGACTAGTAATTCCGTTCCATTTCATTTCACTTCACCACATAGTCTGGGAAGTTCTTTTCGGTTTAGTCCGGCACAAAAAGAGCCGACCAATCAATGAACAGGAGGGCCTGGCCGCTGCGTCAGTTAGAAATTGTAGTTCAGTTTAGTCCTGTAAAAACTACAATGGTGGTGGACACGAATATATGGGAAGTCATTCGCTCTGTTGTGGAGAAAGTTTCCATCAGCGACTTAAAGCCACAACAAGATGAGTGTTTGGCTAATTGTTTGAATGGAAATTAGGAATTAGCCCTGAATTGAATATTGTCATTACCATACCTTAGAGACTGATTTTCGGATTGACCAATGATTTTAAACTTCAGACAATAATCCCAGCCCACCAGGAACTAAACGTTTGGCAATCGAGAGTGGACAGAATCTTTGCACGAATGAAATGGAGTGCAAGAGTCTGGTGAGGACCAAGCTAGCTTAAGTCTTCAAAGCATCTAAAAATTAGATTCCAGTAGAGGAAGAAGTGATGGGAAGTAAAGTCAAAAATCTTGTTTGGATCCCCACATGCATCCAGATTATATCCAGAATCATTATAAATACTCTGGACAACCAAAGTCCAAGTCAAGTTTCAAGGTTCTTATGGTTGTAATGAATGTTACATGAGCTTTTTAAATCATCAAATCCACTAAAAACATTGCTTTACTTCCGCAAGGAGCTGAAACATGTACAGTATCGTCACTTATGACTTATGACATCATCAAATTACTCAGAAACCTGCCTGTGCCAACCTAAATATCAATCATTTTCTGAGTTTCAGCAGAAGATGGTTGCAGCAATATAATTAAGTTAACCAACTAGTTCTGTTCCTGTAAAGATCAGCACTCTGAATTGTAAACACAAAAAAGGTCAAGAAAATGGCTAAAAGGGTACAAGAGAGTGCCAACACCTTTTTAATCAAATTAACCTCCTTCTGCAGGCCAATGTTAGCCGAGAAACCTAGATGTACCGATGTGCCAAAAATTTTAATTTGCTCAGCAGATCCGTCTAGTTACCCTCCAAAGAAGCTCGTTAAAAATAGCCAACAGTCTTGGGGAGCCAATCAGATCAGTCTACTCCTGTAGAGCAGTTAAGAGGGCTTAATACAATGATGACAGAGCTGAGAAGTTGTAGTTTAACTTTGACATTGACAGTTAAAGACTTGGACTTCCATGGCAATCTCTTGGGGACTGTTGTGGATGAGGCCTATCTCATTTACAAATGGTAAGAGACATTTGGTAAACTTGCTCTAACGATAAAGGAAGCTACTCAAGAAGTGATCTGAACATGATTATGTATATCTGTCTCAGTCTCTGTCGCTCTCAATACATCATCTTGTTTGTTGCTCTGATTGGCCTTAACAACTATGTGCAGAGGCAGTTTGAAAAGTAACCATTGGTCCCACCTACTGGATGAGGAGGACCTATGGCTTTACATCTGTGTAGAGGTCTAATGTAGCTCATTTTAAAGTTTGCTAAAAGTACAATAATGTTTTGACATGTCAGATAAAATTAGACATGGTCAATACATCATCTTCTTGCTATAATATTAAAATGGAAAACATCCACTACTTGCATGAACACATCTGCAAATATGTAGGCCTACTCCTAATATATGATTGACAACAGCTAATGGCAATGTTGTGTAATTCATCTGTCGTATGATCCCTAGAGAACCTGAAATAAACCAGCATAAAGAAAGCTGCACTTTTAACTGAAACAAAAGATGACAGGGTCAATTTTCCTATGCAGTACATCTCTATATAGTATGCTGAACCACAAACAAATATCCTCTGCCAGCTTTTAATTAAGCGGACTTTGTGAAAAATATACAAATCTGTGATGCATGTTTTGTGTCCGGAGAGTTTGAGTCATTCATCATTGTGTTAATCCTGGCTCTGAGGCACGCTGTTGTGAGAGAGTTGGTAGCCATGTCTAATCTCGGGCATTGCAAAGATAATGATAAGAGTAAAGCAGGCCTCAGGGGCACAACACTCGCCATGTTTGTCACAAAAAATTTCATGCTCTTGTCAAATGAGTAAATGAGAAAAAGATGCTGGAATAATACTCTTGAAATTCATGATCCAATAATACGAGAGTGGAATGAAAATACACAACAGTGCCATACTATTAAAAGGCTAGATAGCAATCATTTAGGGCTTTCTCTTGATTCATACATTAAATTAGTGAGCTCGTATCGATTCTCTGGGGATGCCTGGATGCCTATTGTGTTAACAATCAAGCATGCAAAACAATAGTGCGCTTTGAAAAAGAAGAAAGCAGACAATGTAGTGTGGTAATTGAACCAGGATGAGCACGGGCGAGTCTTTGACTTTTACAGGAGGTGCAAAGGTGGGGAAGCAGTGGGGAGAGTGTTACAATCACACAGGTTATGTGGGGACTCTTGGGGAAGTGGAGAGGGACCTCTGTGAACTTCTCATTTCTGTGGAGCTTTATGTAGCGTGACGGTTCCAAATGAAACTCTGCGATCATGTGGGAGCGCTCTATTAATTTGTAGCTCAGGCCGCCTCCTTGGGGAGAGAGCTGCCACAGCCGTTGCTGCATTCCCTCCTGCAGCTTCCAGCAAAAGCTCCTCGTTGCTTGTTGACTGAGCGGCTGCACCGCAATGTTTCCTAGGCTACGGCTTTCGCTTTGAGCTCCGAGACCATCTATCATTTCTCTGGTCGCCTTCTCCAGACATCGCAGGATGGATGAAAAGCAGCTCGAAATAAAAGTAATCTCGGCTCTTGTAGCAATATACGGGCTTAAGCTAGCTGGAATTCACCCTGCTCCTGCTGACGTGGCGTGCTCTGAGAAATCCAATCTACGTCTGTTACAAAGTTCTCAACGTCTTGCTCAAATAAAACAGAAAACCTCAATGTAACAAGTGAGCAGTGGTTTAGATTATTTGAGAGGCAACCGGCTGGGAATGGATCCCAAAAACGGACAAACACAAAGCTTTAAACTTCTTCCCTGCTCTGAATCACTTTGTTACTAAGACAAACTGCAACCACAAGCTGTGAAATGTACACATCATCGAACCAATTTCCTTTCCTTGAATGCTTTACTGTTTGGCATCAAACGGGCTCATTCAACAGGAACCTGGCAACAAAAGCATGTGCGAATCCGCAAGATCACAAGGTTTTCCTAAGACGCGCCCTGAAGCGTACACATCCACATGAAAGAATGGCAAACACTGGGCACATTCCAGTCAATCTCCCTCATACTACTACTTTCTGGTTTCACTCTTTATATTCTTCTACCTTTAATTAAACTCTAACAACATGAATGCAGCCATATTAATGAAAAACAACAGAAGGAATGCTGGTTTGATGGCAGTTTAAGGAGTCCTGAATTGAGCCTCATGTGCATCCTCTGAACAGAGAGGCAAAAGAAAGGTGATGTTTCGTAGGTAGGACAGTGAAGTCTATCCAAAAATATCCTCCGCTTGGTCCCACATGTGGGACTGACGGATTTCAAAGGCAATGAAGGACTCAAACACTTGAGGAAACCTAACTGACCTAGCGTGCCAACACGTCCGTAAACACAGCATCTAATCTAAGTTGGGATGAAAACAGGTTGCTTATTTACTAAGAAATACTTTGTTTTCCCATGGAGGCACATGTCCTTGGGAACTCTTTGGAAAGTGGGTGGGAAGAGAACTATTCCGGAGTTCCCACTTTGGGAGTAGGCCAACTAGGAATGATGAGATATTGTGCGGATATAGCGGATATACATGGTAATTAAAAACACGCCTACACTTTGCCTGCTGCACCTTATGAGCACTTGCAAGACGATCATTATAACTTTGAGAGATAATAACACGCTTCATGGAGCAACACTGAAACAGCCAAACTTGAAAATTCCTGACCGCTGTAGTTTAAGGAGCCTCCATGCAACATAAAATCCATAGGTGTTAATAACTATATTGAACCACAGAACGACAAATACATAATTAGCTTTCCCAGAAAACAGCATTAAGCGCGGATGCTGCTTGAAAAGCTGCCCACGTAGGGAAGAATAGGATATCTTCCCCCCGCAGACACTCATGATGAGACTTGTGTGGGAGGACCACAAAAAAAGAGAGAACACACAAAACGAGGGAGAAACAGAAAGAGAAAAGTGGAAGAAACAAACACACGGTGGCTCACACTGCATTAGGAGACTCCCTTTGAAGACTGTCTGGCATCGAGAGGCAATCAGGAAATCAAAAAGTGTTTGCGGGTCGCTATTCTGCAGCATCAAGACCAGATCTTCAGTGCCCCGATCCTCCCTCTTCCCAAACCACTCTCCTGTCACTCTCTCATCAATTTTTCATGAAGTGCAGCCTTCCATAAACAACGATGCTGACCACCATAACAGAAATCTGAAAATAGAGATATTTCCTTTTCCTTATAAAATGGTGCCTGCAACAATTCCTAGCAAATCTGATCCCATTATGCCAGTTCTGGGAAGCACCAATGGGCTAAAAGATTATGCGGGGGTACCGCCTCAGGAGTCTTTCTGAGCCACTGCTTATAAGATCATCAGGTATTGTGTATCGTGATTGGCAGACAGCTGGGCTGATCTCTTCGGTCGGGTCAGCAACTGAACACCAAGCTATTCACCTGAGAGCCCATCAATCACAATTTGACTTGATTAAGCAACTGGAATGACGAGCCAAGGGTCCACTGTCTGAACGGATGGACGAATGAATGGAAATAAAGAAATATGTTAAAGTACTGCACAATACGGCAGCGGATAATTTAATACTGCACGCCCAAAGAAAAGCCAAGATAAAAGGACAGCGGAGAAAAGAAGAGAGGAAAGACGGACGACAGAGTCGGACTCAGAAATATTGAATTTGTAAAGTATAGTTGGTTTGATTTCTTTTAAATGAGATCTTAATTAAATCATGTCTGCTATTCAATATGTTATCTATTCATTCAAAAATAAAAACATCTGCAGTTCTCTCTGCTCGATTTTAGTCTTCACAGAAGTCAATAATGAAGGTAATTATCAGCAAGAGACAACTCCATACTGATGTATGAAAAATAAATAAATTATGCCGTGCAGGCATCGCTTAGATGGCAGATCTCGGCCTTCACGGACCTTGTTAATTCTCAAATCTCAAACAACAAAGCCAATTTATTCCATTGACAAGGTTGTTGCAGAATAGATATTGTTGTAATTTAAAGGGTGAAAAACAAACTTTTTCTAGCAGATGACAATAAGCACAACTACATCGCCAAATCATTTTCAACATGACTCATCTTTCCACAACAACTATCATGTTTTCTTTCTTAAGAATATCCAAGCTTCTTAAAAACTTTGGCTGAATAATCCAGGTCCAAAGCAAACGATCAAACACAAATTCTTTCTAGCTGAGTTACATTTAGTGTTGTTTATGAAACTTGTCACCTTAGAAACCAAATAAACATAGCCACGGTGTCTTTTCTGAGGCATGCATGTTTTGTTTTTGTTTTTTTGCTAACTATAGGTCAATCAGATGTTTAATACTAAATAAGTGAATTGGCCTTTATAGTGACCTGGAGTTAATGGTGATGATGTGTCATGTGAGACTTGAAGCTCTCTTTCAGTATCCAAATATATAATATGTACCATTATTTTTTTCAAAATATGTTAACAGATTACTGTTAAAAAAAGTGGCCAAATGAAGAAACTACACTTTAAATTTATTTAATAACCAACCTATTGAATGTAAGTATAGTAAAAAACACACCAAAACTGTTTTGGTGTCATGTTAAAACACTTTTCTGCTTTTCTCCCAAGAAGTAGACACAGACCATCAAATCTTCAAATACCACTTTGCCCCACCGGAGATGATATAACTCATCGTAGCATTTGGTCTACTTTAGTTTCTTCAAATGTTGACTGAGGTTGTATTCTACTTGCATGTCATCACACTTTACAAATGCAGTCTCCATTTGAGCTACAGCAGCGAATCTGCTGAAGCCACCATGAAGAAGGGAAAGGAGGAAAAGAAACCGTAAACTTTCAATAAAACTGCACCTTCCCATACTTTGAGAACTCCTCTTAAATTTCATACAAGGCAATAAAAGGAATTAAATACTACAGAGCTGCTTCTTCTTGATTTAGAAGAAACAGAAGAAGCAATCTATTGTTGCCAATGTATGACAATATTTACATAGAAGTTATCACACCAGCTGTTGCACATCTGAACTATATAACATGTCTACTGGAGAGGAAATAGTGGGAGTAGGGGTTAATAGCCACTTTGTTTTGTCTTATGACATGCTGCCCCTATTTGGCCTGGAGTGGTCACGCTTACTGAGTGCGTCTATAAATAGAAGCAATTTCCTATGAGACAGTGTTGTTATAAACTAATTGATCAGGTTGACTTAACAGCACTTCTAAGTTTCAGAATCCAGGCTTTTTCTTTTCAGATATTCTTGTCCACATGGACAGCTGCGTCCAAACAACATAAGCCACTCAGCAGCTGCTACACAACGCTGATGCATTTGGCTTTTCTCAATTACTGTGATAGACTCCGTTCTGCAGCCTCTGTCACTCTTACTAACTAAAGCTCAACTGACGAAAATCCAGCAGCAATATGTTGTTCTGCGGCTGTCAATGGACGGCTCCTCTTCATTATGGTTGTGTTTCAATGTCACCACCTTCAGCTGTCGGTTAATCTGTCATCCAGTCGGCTCCTCCACCATCAGTCTGTCACCGTCTTACCTACTTCTCAGTCCAGATGTCATCTTTAAATCTCTCCTATGACAAGTTCCTGAACTTAACAACTCAGGATTTCTGTGTGTGTGCATGTAAACAAAATGTTCCAACTCTGTAGAACAAAAGAATTCTGCAGCACTACAGACAGAAACATGTAAAGACGCAAGTTTCATGTTAGTCGCCACAGCTCAGGCGTGTCTGAGGCCTGGGACATACGTGCTTTTTCACCAAGCATTCACGTACATTTACTTGCATAATCGGCTGTAATACATGATATCAAAAGTTACTGCTTCAGATGCAGAGTGGATGACACAGGGATTAAAATGCAACTCTGTACAACAGAGCAAGAGGAAGTTTTTGTTTTAGCTTAGTTGCAGTCGCAGCAGAGAAAACAGAAGCAGCTGTTGGTATTGTAGATGTAGGAAATTGACAAGAAATAGACAGTATTTTCAAATGTCCTCTGACAGCTTGTTGCGTCAGATTTCCCCCCTTGTTCAACAGACCACCACACACAGCGAGCTTTCTGACTGCTGCAGCACCGGTCTGTGCTAGCGACTTTAGCATTCTTTAGCATTTAGAGAATATTGCATTTCACTTAGCGTACTCTCTCATAGACTTGCATTACCAACGTTCCAGAAAAACAAAGGACACGTGCCGCAGCCTTGACACATATATGTACGCATTATGAACGACAAGTAGGTTTAAGACTGCGTTTTCCCAAAATCAATGAACAGTTAGACAAATTTACGACATACATTACATCAACACTCTACAGTTCATAGTAACTTGCATAATGTGATTCTTTGTTGTAGTGAAAGATGAGTAAAAACAAAGAAAATGTGCATCTTTTTTGCAAATTAACTCTTCGCCCCCAAAGGATGGATAATACTTCTCTGGTCCTGGCCTGTGATGTCATAGCAGGATGCAAATCTCAGTGAACAATATATTTTCAGACAAGACTCTGCTGCTTTTACCAGCGAATGGAACTGGACAATCATGTTAAAAAGATGAAGAACAAAATCAGTAATTGCTAAGCTCCGATGCAACGTCTGAATTAAATAATTAAAGGTTTTTTTCAATGTGATAAAAGAACAAGGTGCATATTTAACAGCTCCAGTGTTCTTTTGTGGCTGTTTTTCAGGGAACCTGCACATTACTGCTGCCAGTGGTCATCAGAGCACAGCTGAGAAAAAAAATAAAAAAAATCAATGGTAAGCCTGCAGCTTTACATTTCACACACACACCACATTTAATTTAAGACATCTTTGAATGCCTCTGTTCTCCATTCTTTTAAAACATGCATTAAAATCAACTTTGAAAACTGCGGTTAGAAATATAGATTTTCTGATTATGAAGCTGAATATTATCTGAAAAGTTCTTCTACAGTTAATCCACCCAACAAGAGCAAACAAAGAGGAAGACATTAATATGGTGCTCTACAGTTTAGTTTTGTTTGCAAGTGAATCGTGTCATGAAAATAATTCTTGTGCAATTAAATTTCAAATATGACTCATGTTGGCTCACTCTGAAGCAAACCCAAAGGCTTCCATGTGGTTATTAATGTGGTGTAAGTGGGTCACTCCAAACACACATTGCAAACTGGAGTGGTTCTGAAGCTCTTCTGCCATTTCTTCTGATCCCTCTGCTCTTCATTTAATCATGTCTGCCAGTGGCCAAACCAAAAAGCAAACCTCAGACCAACAGTGCTGCATCCCTCGAGAGGAAGTGCTTTGGAGAGGCAGCCTGAAGTATGAATGTTGGTGCTACTGAGGAAAGTAAGAAGACCGTGCAACTGCTTCTCCCCCCCCAACTGACGGTGGGCCAATGGCCTCACTAATTCTGTTGTCACCCTGGCATCCTGGCTCTGCCTATTAGTCTGCTAGTTAGACTGGCAGGTCAGACAGCAGCACACGCCAAAAGGTCTCCAGCTTGGCCGGCGGAGAACGAATGTTGAACAGTAGACAAGCCCAAAGGTGCACACGGCAACACGCAGCAGCTGCCTCCTTCAATCGCATCAGTCCAGCTTAATTTGATTCCCACTCGACAGGATTCGATTGTGTTTTATTAATTTTGGCACAGTGCAGCTACATACCTTTTGATTCAATCTCTGGCAATGCAATTTAACTAAATGCAATCAGATTCACTCGCACTGAATGAATTTTTAAACATAATCTCTTCCTCTCTCTACATAAATCTTCCTATTGCTCTAATTTTCCTTTTCTGACACCCAGAATGTAAAATTTAATGAGTGATGTCAAATTCTTTTTGTATGAGGACCCCAACTGCTCAGTTCGTCTTTCTCTCAGCTTCTGGTGGGACAGACTTCTTGAAGACCACATTAGTCACCTCAGTCTTGAATAAAATGGCAAAAGGTTAAGATTACCAGAAGGATTTTTAAAAAAAACAAAAAACAAAACAGACAACTTGTTTTGGAGCATGCGTCACAAATACTCCACCTCTACTCTGCCACTGCTGAGGTTACCGCTGCAGCTTTACCACAAAGCTACATGAAGCGAGATAGTTATAAGTGGCTGGTGACACTTGGTGTTGTTTGGGGTCATTTTGGCGCTTTTTGGACGTTTGCCAACCAACCTAGATGTTGTGCTTGGACATATTTCAGTTTCTCTGGCCTCTTCCAGACAATGAGGGTAGAAAGAGACCATAGACGGAGCGGTAAGAGTAAATAAGGAGGGACTGCAGTGTTTTCCAACAACAGATGTTGTAATTTAGAACATGTCACACTGAGGAAGCATTTCTGCACCCCAGATACACAACTAGTGGCTGTCAGTTCACCTGTGCAACCTGCAGAGGCTGCGTGTGACATCATCAGCTCAGTTGTTGCTAGGCTACAAACACCTCAATTCTTTCATTGTGATTTTATTTGATCCTCTTATTTTGCTACACTTCTAACTTTCAAATAGTTTAAGTGATTTGAATTTTTCATCCATTTTTCATTCAATAATCTAACATCTAACATCGTAGTTTCCTTAAAGTATTAATCATTTCAATTAAATGTTAACGTGATAAAGTTCTAGCTTTAGTCTAATTGATTTCAGTACTGAAGAGTCTGAGCTCCAAGAGCATATTAACCATGTCAGGATGCCTCATACTGTTGCTTACAGAGGGCAGCAGACAAAAGTCAAATTAATCAAGTTGTTCTTATCAAAGAGGATAGCCTCATGAGTGCCACAAAAAGGTGATCCCAGCACCCTTAAAATGTTTTCTGTTGGCTTATCCAACATCGTCCTTCCCAACAAAGCCTCGCCCCACTTCCCAACAATATGGCACTCTCTCTCCACAAGATATTTCCCTCTGCAGCCATGCATTGTTTTGTAGTCATTTTCCAGCCCTTTAGACCGACTTTCTTCTAATAACAATGGCAGTCCATTTAAATCAAGTCTCTTGGTCGGTGCTCTGCAGCTCTGTCCAGGGAGCTGTGTGTGTGCTTTTTTTCCTCCTTTTTCTTCTTCTCTATCACAGCTGAAAACAGACAAAAACCTACCACTTTTTATACATTTAGCAGCTCAGTATTTTTCTCTCTTTTTTCTTTCTTTTTTTTGTGAAAGCAGACCATTCATTGTGCATGTCTGTGTCATATCAAAAAATGACAATTCACTTCCTTTCACTCTAATTTCTTTTTTTTTCAGCAAGCTGACAGTCTTGCAGTGCAGATGCTTGCCAGAGCTTTTCAGATATCCAGGTGTTTGAAAGACCATTCTTCTGCTGTCAAATGTGTAATGTACAAATTCAAAGCTCAAACCTGAACTTGGCAGATCGAGCTCTAAAGGGCACATATGAAGAATCAAAAGCTTGAGGGCAAATGAATAGCATATCCATAACACAAGATTGCCCTTTGTACAATTCAGAACCCTGCTGACTCTGATCGTTCCTTAAATTGATGTCTCATGCGAAGCTGCCTCGAGGGAGCGATTCCATTTTCATATATATACTAGCTCTCTACATGTAGGCTCTCCTTCCTAGTCTATTAATCAAATAATACAATCAATTTCACCTCACAGGAAAGAGAGACACGTCATTTCTTTTGTGAGTGGTTTCACATGTCTTTAATAGGACTCTCTGATTTGTGCTGCACGATGTGAAGAATCGTGCAGAACATTGTTCCAGGATCAAATTATCAGCATGGCAGGTAACTTAAGTGGTGCAGATTTCTTTGTAGAGAAAGAAAGGAGGGGTGATAGAGGGGTGATATTCTGTCAAAAAATAATGGCAAATACCCGAGGACTGTTTTGTGCATGTATGGCTAAGTGTACGTACAGGCAAGAGACACTGATACACAGAGCCATAAATCTTTCAAACCCCAAGTCGCTGACATTCCTGCCCAGACATACAGCAAAATATCTTAATTATGTCACTTAGCATTGCACTGGTGACTCCTGCGTGGGTCTAAGTAGGCATATAATTTACCGTACTAAGCATCTAAAACAGCCAAATGCATAAACCTTCAAGAATGCACACTCAATAAGCAGGGAAAACAGGGATCTGGGAGTTTCAAAGCAAATTATTTCCTTACTGGTGCCTGAACATAGTAAAAGGCAGGACACCTGCTCTAGCTGAGTCAGTGAAAGCCAATATAAAATCTCTTTTTGATTCCAGTCCTTTTACCGATGGATAAGTGGCTGCTTCAAGGCCCCGCGACAATAAAAAAAAAAAAGGAAACTGTGCATTGAGCATCCTGGTTCGACTCCACCATAACCACCACCACAACATCCGCCCCATCAAGCATTCTGAAGAACCGTCATAATCCATATTACAGCAAGCTGTAAGCATTGTCTTGTAGGTCAATTTGCATGGACTTTACAATCACAAAAAGAGTGATAAGAATGGAAATTGGTTAGTGGGGTGATGAAACACCATGGCAACCAAGGGCAAGAAACAAAGCTGTGAATATTCTTCTGACTTGGGAACAGCAGTTTGTCTTTTTGTGTGACCTCAGTCAGATTTAATAATAAATGAACGGTGCTGCTCTGAATGCATCCCCTTCTTCCTGCACTCCATCATGACACCAGTTTCTAACAGATTATTGATTCAATTTGGTGAGATATGAGCTGCCAATGTCCTACAGTCACTTAAACGTGGAGGATGATAATCTGTGCTCCACAGTGTCATATTCAGGTACATTTTAAGTTCCTTTTGTAATTGTAACTGCGAGGGGAAAAAAAACACTGCATGTACTTTACTCAAGGCAAAATATCTTGTACTGGCAGTACTTCTAATTACAGGACTGTCAGAAGGATTTGGCGTGAAAATGTGTTTGTTTTCCCCCACTAAACACATCCTCAGCCCCCACTTTGAGACTCAGCTACTTCAGCAGAGCAGTATCTTCATGCAACATGCTTCAACGACCAGTGGCTTATGGCTTCACTCTTGGCACTACTTTGCAGCGCTCTACCCCCACCTGCCGTTTTGCGCCAGGAAGCCAGTATGGCCACCCTGCAAAGACAAGCTACAACTGTGCTGCTTGCGTCTGAATCCCGAGTCATTTTGTTTTAAAAAGTAGAAAATTCACACCAAGGAGAGAAAATGATTGAACTAGTTGCGAAAATGGTTTGTAATGCACCGCTCTGTGGCTCAATGTGCTCAATTCTCTTCTCCCAGAGAAGTGTGGATTCTGGGCACTTGCAGCTTGGTTGGTTTTCGCAGTGCCCGCACGGCTCAGCCTCAGTGACCAGGACGTAATTAAACAATAAAACTAACCCAAACGCGGCCGCCTGGAAGCCTTCAGTCACACCGAGGTAACAGCTCGCCAAACACGGGCGCGCACAGCCACAACCCAGGTGCGTCAAGGCGCACGAGAATCCCCGTTAGCGGCTTGTCACTCCGCGGCCGCAAATCCGCCGCTTGTGTCCAAACTTTCGCGAGCATTTCCGTGCGCGCGGCATCTGCGTGTGCGCCAGCCGGCAAGGCAGGATGCAGGGAAGATGTTTCACAGATATCGTCCATCTACCGAGCTGCAAGACATGGATCTTTGAGATAGTGAGGGGGAAAGGCGGTGGTCTGAACAAACGGCTCTGAATCTGGGTGGTTTATAGGCTACATGTGATGCCAGTTTAAGTTGTGAGATAGAAAATAAGATTAAAACAGAAAGACAGCTCTGTGCAAAAACCAATAAGCCAATAAAGGATGCTGTCAAACATTAAAGAAACTAAAGATTAAGCTTTTGGGGAAATGATGAAGAGAGCAGCTTTTGTCCGAGGAGTATATATGTTTATCTGAACAGCTTGGCAAAAACCTTAAAAAAAAAAAAAAAAGCCCCCCATCATAATCCCCCTTTTCAGTGAGAAAGCATCCTGGCCCCTGCAGGACGTGCTCCAACTACCAAACAACGTCCCTTAAACAAGCAGCCCTCTCTCTGCTTCACTTCTCTCTGCCTGTCGCAGATCAAGATGGCATGTTAACTTGTCCACAAAGTCACCAAGCTCGCACGTCACGCTCGCAGCTCTCACCTTGACTGCTGCAGACGAGCACTCCGAGCAGGTGGACCAGTTTGAGCATCATGTTCGGGCAGGTTCGGGGCGGCCGGACGCTGCTTGAGCTGCTGTTAAAAAACGACAAGGGCGACGCGCACGCTCGGCTCCGTTCATCCACCGTCCTGGGCTCCGCTGAAGACTGATCTGCCTCCGCTCCTTCCTCCCGTCCTTCCTATACGCGCGCTCCCGTTTGATGCTCGTGCTCGGTAGCGCTTGCTCGGCGCTGAGGACCCCACACCCTCCTCCAGCGTCTCTCTCCGACCCAAGTGCTGGATGATGTCGGCAGCAAACGGACAGTAAGATTGACGATCAAGTCACATGTGTTTTGCAGGACTTAATTTTGTTTAAAATGTGCTTTAACGTTGGACGAGGAAGATGTCCTTAATCCCACTAAGGTCTACAAGTACTTATCAGCAGGTGTGCAGCTAAGATTTCTGGCGGCCCCTGCAACCTCTGGGTCCCACCACTGAAGAACCATGTCCTGGCTCTGCTGCCTGACCCCATAACTCATCCAGGATATTTGTCTGTTTTTGTTTTTTGTTTTTTTTTTCAGCTGTCTGAGCTGACAGGAACTCAGACACAATAGTATCAAAAATAAATAAATAAAAACAAAACAGTTCCATTTCTAAAATGATAACTAACAACTTGTACATAAACATAGCATTAACCTGTGGAGGCTGCAGGTCGACAAGTTAGAGTTTCTCAGAAGAGATTTCAACTTTTACTTCTTGGATATACTTGCAGGTTACCCAAGGGGACTTTATAGTTTTTGAAGGACACTGACGGCAAACAAGAGAAAGATTCCCATGGCACCCATAGTGTGCACACGTATGTGAGTCAAAGTATGCCCAATTTATTTATTTATAAAAGGACAAGTCATGGCAAGAAACATGTCTTTAAACAGGTAGAATACATTGTCATTCACACATGATTTCAAACTTCTTATGCTGGTTTCACACTATGATTTTGGATGTCTGGGACGAAGGATGGACAATTGTGGGAAAAATAGTCCATTGTAGCTCAAAAATGGAGGTTGTAGAACTCACAATGAGACAGGAGCAAAGGTGAAACAGAGAACTGTCTTGCAACCAAAGACGGGCTGCGACAGGTATCAGCAGTGTCAGAAAACTGGAGGAATCATCCTGGCGGCCTGTCGCTGCCTCTACAATCTCTGTCAGCTAACCAACCAATAGGAACGCACCATGAGATAATGTACATCAGTGCATCTACACAGCACAGTCAAATACACACACACACACACACACTCAAAGAGGACACTTCTTTTTCTTGATTTTTTTTTCAAGGCACACAAACATCCCTATGACAATGCTAACTTTTGAGCCATCGATGCATTAGCACATTAGCAACCTGCCAATGATGTGATGATGCTGCGTTTAAAACTTGAAATTCTGATTTTGATTTATTTGTTATAGTTATGGTTCAACACAAGTGTACAATGTAAGATACAGTATATTGATCATCTACCAGAATCACGTGGTGCAATGTGACTAGATTTATTATAAGACCGTAAAAGTCGTAGAGTGTGAACACAGCATTACGTAAACTCAAACTCAAGAATCCAAAACAGGTAGCACTTAGATGGACTTAGCTTTCCCAGTGAACCATTTTTACACGCTTATTCTGGACATCATTAACTTGTATTTGGTTTTTACTAATGCGTAGAATTGAGAGTAGCTGTAGCATGGGACCCTACGCTGTAACCTACACTGCAGTCAGACATGCACCTCCACCAGAAAATTACACCACATCACATGACGTGCACATCTGCTCCGTTTGGTCCATATGTTGCCATGTCGACAGGAGCATTTGATGGCGGAGTTACAGAACGTACAAAATGAGTATGAACCCTAACTATACACGTAGTTGCTACACGGAGGCACTATTTCATTAATTTAAGGTTGGCCCACTCCTTAACAGATTTTCAAAATGCAAAAGACTGCACACAATGACGGAAATAAAGAAAACAAATAGAATCAATTGTTTTTGTACTTTTATGTGGAGTGCTAGACTGAAATCAAATGCATTTAGAGTTTTGACTCAACTTTGGCAATTTTGCTTCTGTGAAAACAAATACGGTGAACAACAAACATGAATAAATAACCACAGGAGTCTCTGGATTTTCAAGTCTACAAAAAGAAAATAAAAAGTTAAGATTAAGTTTTGAAGACAATAGCACAAATTTTATTCACCTCCAACCTTCTGTAAACTTTCAATTCCCTCTCAGGCAAGTTGGAGGTGAATAAAACTTTTCTTAAACAAGACGTGCAAATTTTGGTGAATCTAAGATCTGTCATGCAAAATTATCTTCTCTTCTAGACTGGTTAGATTTAATTTTCTTTGATAATTCTTTGTTCAGATGGCTTGCTGACTGGGAATAATTACATTCCACGCAAAAATCCATAAAGCATTGTCATTTGTTTTCAGAATGACTTCATTTCATTACAGGACAAAAAGATTGTGGAAAAAAAAAATCTTTGCAGGTTCATGGACTTTTTTTTTGAGAAATTTCACGCCATGAATGAAGGGTAATTTTAGAGAAGAAAATTACATCAGGATTGTGGGTGATTTTGCATGAAAGGGCCACAGATCGTGCAGGATGATTGCAGTTTAGTAAATTAAAATCGTGGGGTTTTAGAGCATAGAATATATTAACCAAAGGACCCAATATATTGAGCATACAAACACACACTGGATGGATGGATGGATGGATGGACAGAGAGACAAACATCTAATGTATATATCATAAATAGCCCACTGTACTGCTTCTAAATTGTCATTCAAGGTATTCTTAATTCTAGCAT
>JBAMYA010079705.1:0-23557 GCA_037176975.1 Arrhamphus sclerolepis | reverse complement strand
GAGAAACGTAATTTCGATTCCTTTGTATGTCAAGCACATGTGAAGAAATTGACAAATAAAACTGACTTTGACTTTGATATTGCAATATAAAATTTTTGAATAACGATATAACTTTTAAAACACATTTTCAATATTTTAAATATACAACATTATGAAAATGAATGACAAAGTTTGTCTGTTTGATGTGGTCTCACGTTTCTTGATTATGACTTTAAATAAAAAGTGAACATTGATTTATTTTGCTAACATTTCACCTCTAAAATATTACATAGAGGTTTTATGGATTTGGCAAATTACATTTTTCAGTGCTTTGTGGGTACAGATATCCTTTCTGGACATCCTCTGCAGTTTCTCTGTGGTTTTCATATTATTAATATCGATATCAGAATTATATTGTATTGACGGATATTAAGACATAAACTCTGATTGAAACCTTTGCCATATCATCCAGTCGTATAAGGTGTCTCACCTCTGAGTGACCTGATCCTGGAGCAGCGTCTTGTTCTCTTGCAGGGAGAGGCGGGGCAATTCCAGGAAGTATACGCCTCCTCCTTCAGTTCCCAAACAGAGCAGGTCACATGACTTTAGCAGGAGGAGGACAGTCACTCGCGTGGCACTGATGGGAAGAAGACACGGAGTTATAAGTGGAAAAATTGTGAGACAACATATTTAAACTTTGGTTACTGAATATCTGCTTTCTTTGGCATATTGTGCCTTCTCACTGAAGTGTGAACATATGACGACTTATAGTTCACCTACTTAGTAAGAGGAAGTAAATGAGTTTTGAATTTTCTTTACAGTGAAAAAATAAAACATCTGGACAAACCATCTTGCTTACCTGCAGCTCTCGATGCCAGGTCTTCCTGGGAGGCAATAGTTGCTCACTTCCTGAAGGGAGACCACACCCTCTTTCTTAGCCCCTCCCACCTCTCTTGGAGGCCCTGCTACCAGTTCCCACAGATGAATCGTGTTGTCGTCCAGCAAAGATAAAAGACGACCCTGGAAGTGAGGGAGATACCCCATGTAACAATTAATGAATGTGAGGATCAGTGGCTTAACCCTTATTTGCAGCAAAGTCTTTTATTTTCACATTCAGGAAGATGTTGCCTCACCTGACCAGGCAGGAAGATGATCTGTGTGACAGCAGTGGTGTCTTTGTGCAGTCCTGTGAACTCCACACCAGGGGCTCCGTAGCTGAATGATCCCGTTAAGGAAATCCAAAATTCAATAAACATTTGGGATATTGTAAGGAAAAGGAGTAAAGTTTAAGCACAGATTAATGAGACTGAGCCCACAGACCGACCAATACTCTCAATGAAGTCACAAGAAAAAGGTGCAAGGATGTAGCTACTCTTAAACAAATAAAACTGACACTGACAAACATGAAGTAAAAGCTAAATGAGCAAGAAGTGTCAAAAACCTGCAGAGCTAAAATATAACCAGAGTTGTTTAAGGGGGGCTTAGTCATTTTGTCTGAAAAATGACACTAAGTAGGATGTGTCTTTCAGAGAAAAGTGAAGCAGAGTGAATCAGTCATTTAAAGGGTATTTAGGTTTAGTCATTTTAAGCAGCAACAACCACTGAAAACCATGATTGCTAGAAAAACGTAGGATTTGATTCAATTTTAAAGAGAAACTAAATGTAGCATTGATGATTTACTGCAGGTCTTTTCAAAGACTGACTGTAGATGGTTATTGCTGTGGTTATTCCTGTAGCAGTCTGTGCTGCTGCGTTGTGTACAGGATGCTCAGGGTCGTCTATGATGCTGTTGTCGTTTTGTTTTTGTTTTTTTTATTTACAAAGCATCCTTCTTTGCACAATCAGCTCAAGAGGCTCAAGAACAAAATTAACCAACAGCTGTTTGCTGCTGAATTCCAGCTGCCCTTTATTTCAGGATTTATTAGGATTATCACCACCTGGACAACACAGTCTACAGAAATTCATCTTTAAATATATTTCACTCTGTAAGATCAATGGCTTCCTTTTGACTGTCAATGTTGCATGTTATTATTGAACAATCGGTCAAGCGTGTCACCAGCACTGCAGGGCAAAAAAAAGAATGTGATAAGCGCCAATCTGCTTGCAAACATTTTCAACTGTATAGAAATTTGTAGCCTCATACGTAATAAATGTTAGAGTCATCTAATACCTCACGACAATATCAGCTGATATGAAGTCATCAACAAGAAGCAACAAAAAGGCATGGGGTAACTTAAAAGCACACAATCTTTAATCAAATTCCTGTTTTTAAATACAAGCAAAATAAAATAAAGCCGGGTGGACGAAGTGTAATAACGCTGAGCTCTAAACTACAAGATACGCACAGTTTGGGTGTAATAGTAGGGGAGAAATTAGAGCGCTATAACAAAGCTCATAGCAATTACTGACACCAGATGACGCAGATGCCCAAAACCACAGCGTACATGTCGGTGAGTGTGTAATCAACAGCAATCCTCACAGCCCCCCCTTTGTTTGCCCAGTAAAGGAAGCAGAGTTGATCAAATTAAAATTATTCTGAAGAACGGTGATGGCAGCTACGCTAAATTGGGATAACTTGTGAATTAACAGACACATCCCCACTAAAAATGAATACACACAAGTGTGTGCAGTACTGACACACTTAAACACACTGCTTACATAAGCTCGTCGGAATGTGGAAAAAATATGCTGCTGACAACAAAAAAAAAAAAAAAAACAAAAAAAAAAAAACGTGTAAAGTAGCCCCTGAGTTAGTCATTCCACACTCCATTCGGGCATCCAGCAGTGTGTCCCGCTTCCTCTCGGTGTAAATTCTCAAGTCTCGAGATTCGTAAAAGAAAAGTATACCCGAGAAAGACCATTTCAAAAGCAGAAATGGTTAAAGGATTTAGGAAACATGACATGAAACATTCTGTAACATGAAGAGATGATCATTTACTGGGTTTGATTTCTTGGTACCAGATTCTGGGTTCTTCTCAGGTTTTGGATTTTATTTTCAAATACATACAGTATTCTAATAATGCCATAACATATGTCTCCTTCAATCTGGTGCATAAAGTGCTCCAGCTCATGTGCCTGACACTTTTTGTCCTTTCAGGGAATTGATGACGTGCTTATTCAGTTCAGTAAACATCCAAAACTCATCCACACAGACAGTGTGTTTGTGGTCGTCATGTCACATGGAGAGCAGGGTGTTTTCTATGGCTCTGATAGTAAGGTGTATTTAATTGACAAACTTTACGGGAACTTAAGCTCGAACTGTTGTCCTGTTTTGGTGAATAAACCAAAGATCATCCTCATCCAAACGTGCAGTGGAGGTGACTCTCTTTCTTATTTTTGATTTTTACATACCTACCTTAGGATGTATGGGTTTACAGTTACAGTGGCCCTAAAGGTCAGTTGTGTTCATGTACAGTCATACACCTCTGAGCAAGCCTACATATTGTCTGTTTTTCAGGTGAGTCAGGATCTGTGATATTACATGATGACCCACAATCTCCACCTCAGGATGTTGCATCCATAGAGTCAGACTCACCAATGCCCACCAGGAAAGACGATATGGGGACGGATAGATTGGTTATGGTACACAAAGAAAAGGACTTTATCTCTGTCCTTGCCTCCACCAAGAGTGAGTTCACGACTCTCTAATAACTGATTAAAGTCAGGCACCAACACTAAAAACTGTTTTTATCAATTTGCTTGCAGATACTGTGTCTTACAGATCGGTTGTAGATGGGTCTTTTTTCATCAGATACATTGTTGATGTGTTCAATACTTTCTTCCAAGAGGATGACATTGAGGAACTGTTCAGAAAAGTAAGTGAATGTGTTGAAAGAAGGTTAAATATGCACATACATAATGGAGGGAACAGTGCATCAGAAATATGTGTGATATTATATGCGAAGAACACTGGAAGCAAAATGGTGCAACATTTAGTTTTGCAGCTGTACAGCCTTGGAAGGTAGTACCAGAGTCATAGTGTCTGTTTTTCATTAATCCAATCTTTTTTTTTTATTTTAATGCCACAGGTCATGAAACGTTTTGAAGTTTCTCTTTCTCATGGCAAACTACAGATGCCTACCAAAGACCGTTGCACTCTAACAAAGAAATTCTACCTCTTCCCAGGTCAGTGTTTCACTGTCCACTCAATCAGTTCTTTTATTTGGAAGAAAATCTTGTTTTTATATCAGGAGAGGATGGAATAACCTTGTAATTTGCATTTGTAAAACAAATATTTACTCAAGTCTAAGTATGTAAGTTAACCTGAAGTTAAAAGTATTTACAGGTCTGAACGAGCTGCTGCAGCTTATGACTAACAAGAAACATGGTCCAGATAAGAGAGCTGTCCGATGAAACAATGGAAATGGAACAAATTTAATAGGTCATTAAACATGGAGTGCAGTGGAAGATGTGTGTTGCTCCCAGACAGTTTTGTCTAAAATTTGACAGAAACAAAATCGATTATCAAAAGGAAGCCTACAGGTAGTCTAGGGAAGGTGCCAAGGCATCAGTACACAAAGTGGCTAGTTCTCCTGTACCTTTGGGTCACAGAAAAGGCTCTGACTGTCATTTACAGATCACAGAGAACTGAGACTACTGAGGTAGTTAAAAAGCTCTGCAAAAAAAAATCTAAATGGTGCTAATGGTAGGGTTAGGACTAATGGCGCCCTAACCCTAAACTATGACGAGAAGACTGGCTCTATGGGCTTTTAACTTTGCCTGTACCTTTGAGTACACCAAGGAAAAAAAGCGGGACGGGTCTGGGATAAAAACTTTTCAGCCTGAGTTCCTTGAGGCTCAAGATGTTATTAGACTATTCTGATTAACAAACCTCTGCAAAATTGCGTAGACATCAGGGGCAGTCCCCCTGGATTGTAAGATTGGGCTGGTGGTTCCCTTTTTATGTAGAGATGAAGTCAAGTGGAGGAGGGGGTCATAATTTAGGGTGTCTTTACACCAGCCCTGTTTAGTTTGCTTTACACGGACCAGAGTTTGTTTGCTCAGTCCAGTTCATTTGGGGAGGTGCATAATCAGACCAAATGAACTGCGATACAGCTAAAAACAAAGGTCTCGAGTCACTTCAAGTGAACCAAATGTATGAGGCAGACTACAACACAAAACAAAGCATGTGCTTGTGTTGCAAATACTGAGCCTGAACCATGTTGTGGTGTGTATATGTGATATATTTGAAAAAAAAAAAAATAGAATAAAAACTCAAGACTGCTAGAATTTGATGAAGCTCCATATTTAGTTTACGTGGCTGGGAGCAAGTTCAACTCATGATTTGTCATCAATTTACTGCATGTCTGCCCCTTTCTCTCTCCGCCCTAATTTCCTGTTGCTCTCTGCTTTCAATAAAGACCACTAAAGGAAAAGAAATTTAAAAAAAAGGTTTGGTTTGTTGGTGAAAGTGCAGCGTGTTTATAAACTCAGCCCAATCGAATGTTACAACCTCAATCGTACTGAGTTGGGAGGAAGGTGGTTCAGTTGGTAGTGTTCGGCCATGAACCTGAAGGTTGGTGGTTCAAGCCCTAGTTCCTCCTGTGCCTACCAAAGTGCCCTTGGGCAAGACACTGAACCCTCAGCTGCTATTGGTTGTCTGGCCAGCACCGTTGTATGGCAGCTACCCCAACAACCAGTGTGTGTGAATGGGTGAAGGTCTACAGTGTAAAGCGTTTTGGCGTTGTAGGAATACAGTTGGGAAGCACTATATGAGTGTAAGCCATTTACCATTTGAGTCTAATGGACTTTTAGGTGTGACCTTAATCTCTTTGCTTTTTGTGGATGATTTGCGGATGAGTTTCTGCCAGCATATTCAGGCTGAGATCTTCAAATGACGGTTGGATTTTTGTTGTCAAGTATGAAGCAGTGGGAATGAAAATCATTGGGTCCAAATCTGAGACCACTGATGATGAGAGACCATGATTTTCAGTTTAAAGTAGCATGGTCTCCAGAATGCTCTCTCTGGATTGGGAGTAAGGTACTACCTCAAGAGGAAGAATTAAAATACAGACAGAGACTATGGTAGAAATAGGGACTGCTGATTGGCTCTTCAATCTGCCTCTACCTCAGCTGTGCATTCACGGTGATCCCACAAAGGTGCTATATTCCCTGGTGCAAAGTGCCTAAAATTGTGAAATTCCTGATTGTGTTTTCAGATTTATATTCTTTCCCTCAACAGGAAATACTTCACAAGCTGTCCTGAAGAAGCTTTCAACAGATGGCCCTTCATCATCGTCATCAGGTAGGAGTTCATCTAAGGAGACAGATGTAGAAATACATGAAATAGATCACCCTGTGTTCAGTCACAGGTAGTAGTGTAGAATAGAAGTGTGACATGGCCCCTTCCGGACTGAGTAAAGACTAGATGCCACAGTGAAAGCTGAAATACTTGCAGAGATTGTGAGGTTGTCTAGTGGGAACAGCAGGCAGAGTTATGTATCATTTAGATAGTAGTGATATGAGAAGCTGTGTGATGAAATAATGTGGCCCAGGGAGGTGGTGTATGGCAAAGAGAAGGGGTCTAAGCACTGAGCCCTGTGGCACCCCAGTTTTTCCTTGCCATGATGCCCAATGAAATAGGATCTGAACCAATAGAGGGTAAGATGCTGATGTTTGATAAATGTACAGCAGTATGGTGTAACAGAGGCAGCAGACAAGTCAAGAAGGATAAGCACCAAGGACTGATCTGCTCCTATCACTGTAGTCGCAGACAACAGAGCCGTTTCAGTGGAGTGGCCCTTTTTGGTGTCAAGATGGTCATTTTGTGTACTGAATAACATCAACTGTTTAGAAAGAACCAGTTTTAGGAACTTTGAAAGCAATAGTTCTCAACCTGAGAATGACTGAGTTGCTTGTTTTTTTTTAAGTGGCATGACTGTAGCCTGTTTGAAGACAAGAGAAATGTGTCTGAGGCAAGTGAATAATTCATTATGCTTCTGATTGATGGCTTGGGATAGGTTTGAAGGAACTGTGATGAGTACAGGTAGTAGGACAGCTACCAATGAGTAGTTTGGACACTTAAGCTCCAGCTCTATTTCTTGCCTTTTGTTCACAAAGCTGCAGGACTGTGAGGAGTTTGGTTCAGGAGATGGTTGGAAAATTCTGACTGATATGGAACCGCATATACTGTACTCAGATATATTCATTTATATATTATTCCTCTGCATTTCTTGGCTTTACCTTTTTGATGTCACCCACAAGTTTTCTGTTGAATCAAGGTCTGGGTATACAGCCTGCTACACAGCCTTAATGTGGTTGGTCTGGACCCAAGATGCTGCTCGTTTACTGCAGTGTTTGGGGTTATTGTCTTATTGAAGCCCCCATTTCAAGAGCATTTCCTGTCTTTTTTTCAGGGGCTTTGTGTCAGCATAAACTCAAATCTAACCTGAAGAAGATGTTCCAGGGTCTATTTGAGGGCATTGCTAAAGCTGGAAACCCAACGCTTTTGAATGACATCTACACAAATCTCTACATCACAGAGGGAGGGACTGGAGAGGTCAATGAGGAACATGAAGTCAGACAGATTGAAACGTTTTGTCACACAGGGGTCAAAGCAGACAAACAAATCAGTTGTGGAAAGATCTTTAAACCGCCAACTGGAAGAGATGAACTGATCAGAACAGTGATGACCAAGGGAGTAGCTGGCATTGGGAAAACAGTCTTAACACGGAAATTCACTCTGGACTGGGCTGAAGACAAATCCAACCAGGACATCCAGTTACTGTTTCCATTCACCTTCAAACACCTGAATGCTATAATGAAAGAAGAATACAGTTTGGTGAAACTTGTTCATGAAAACTTTAGTGAAACTAAAGAAATTGGCAACTTTGAAGAGTTCCAGGTTGTTTTCATTTTTGACGGTCTGGATGAGTGTCGACCTCCTCTGGACTTTGATAACACCAAAATCATGTCTGACCCTACAGAGTCCGCATCAGTAGGAGTTCTGCTGACAAACCTCATTAGAGGCAAGCTGCTTCCTTCTGCTCGGGTCTGGATCACCACACGACCTGCAGCAGCCAATCAGATCCCTTCTGACTGTATTCACCTGGTGACAGAAGTCAGAGGGTTCAACAACCAACAGAAGGAGGAGTACTTCAGGAAACGATTCAGAGATGAGGAGCAGTCCAGCAGGATCATCTCCCACATCAAGACATCACGAAGCCTCCACATCATGTGCCACATCCCAGTCTTCTGCTGGATCACTGCTACAGTTCTGGAGAAAGTTCTGGAGACCAGAAAGAGACGAGAGCTGCCCAAGACCCTGACTGAGATGTACATCCACTTCCTGGTGGTTCAGACCAAACTAAAGAAGGTCAAGTATAATGGAGGATCTGAGACTGATCCACACTGGAGTCCAGAGAGCAGGAAGATGATTGAGTCTCTGGGAAAACTGGCTTTTGAGCAGCTGCAGAAAAGAAACCTGATCTTCTATGAATCAGACCTGAAGGAGTGTGACATCGATATCAGAGAAGCCTCAGTGTACTCAGGAGTCTTCACACAGATCTTTACAGAGGAGAGCAGCCTGTACCAGGACAAGATGTTCTGCTTCATCCATCTGAGTGTTCAGGAGTTTCTGGCTGCTCTTCATGTCCATCTGACCTTCATCGACTCTGGAGTCAACCTGCTGGAGGAAGGAAAAAACACTCATAGATGGTTTAAAACAAGAGCAGAGAATGTCCTCTACCAGACTGCTGTGGACAAGGCCTTACAGAGTCCAAATGGACACCTGGACTTGTTCCTCCGCTTCCTCCTGGGTTTTTCACTGGAAACCAATCAGAGTCTCCTACGAGGTCTGCTGAAACCAAAAGGAAGAAGTTCACATGACAGTCAGGAAACAGTCAAATACATCAAGGAGAAGCTCAGTGAGGATCTGTCTGCAGAGAAAAGCATCAATCTGTTCCACTGTCTGAATGAACTGAATGATGGTTCTCTGGTGGAGGAGGTCCAACATTCCCTGAGGGCAGGACATCTTTCCCCCGATTATCTGTCTCCTGCTCAGTGGTCAGCTTTGGTCTTCATCTTACTGTCATCAGAAGAACACCTGGAAGTGTTTGACCTGAAGAACTACTCAGCTTGAGAGGAGGCTCTACTGAGGCTGCTGCCAGTGGTCAAAGCCTCCAAGAAAGCTCTGTAAGTACCAACACACTTTAACTTTTTAATGAGGTAACTCATTTCAGCTTCATGAACATGAAGACAGTTCACAACAATCATTCATCTCAGGGTTTTACTTCAAAAGAAGACAAATCCAGCAATCCTTCTGAGCATGACTGAAGTCTTGAAAAAATGAATTATTGTTTTAAATCATCATCAGTGGTTAAATAACTTTTATTTCCTCTGCAGACTGAGTGGATGTGGACTCTCAGAGTCCAGTTGTGCGGCTCTCTCCTCAGTTCTCAGCTCTCAGTCCTCCAGACTGACAGAACTGGACCTGAGTAACAACAACCTGCAGGATTCTGGCCTGAAGGAGCTGAGTTCTGGACTGGAGAGTCCTCACTGTAAACTGGACACTCTCAGGTCAGGATTCATTGAACTTTGAGTGGTGACCATTAGTACTGTGGTTTCTATTAAAGGGATGTTTCATTTTCTTTGAACACTGGTTGTTTCATGTTGTTGTGATGAGTCTCAGCAGCAGAAGACGGCATCTTCAGTTTGTAGCGTCTGGGAGGAATTCTGCATCATGTGCTGTGTGTCTGCAGACTGTCAGGCTGTCTGATCTAAGAGGGAGGAAGTGCTTCTCTGGTCTCAGCTCTGAGCTCCAACCCCTCCCATCTAAGAGAGCTGGACCTGAGCTACAATCATCCAGGAGAGTCAGCACTGAAGGCTCTGTCTGCTGGACTGGAGGATCCATGCTGGAGACTGGACACTCTCAGGTATGGACACACACAAGATCGAGATCAAGCTGACTGTCCCACAAGTGGATGTTTGTCCAGGACTCTTCACCCATGCTGCAGCCAAGAAACACCAGCAGAACAAAGAAGATCCATCAATTAAAACAGCAGACAACACAACAAAGATAAATAAAAAACAGTTATCAAAGATCCAACATGGATCCTCAGAAATCCTCCAATCAGGCTCTGTTCTGGATTTATCTGCTGCTGTTCAACAGTTCCACAGAAGAGTTTTAAAATGTACTGAAATTTACTGCAGTTTCACCAGAGGGCAGCAGCTCAGATTCTGTAGAAAATGGAGGAGGTGCTAACACCTCAGCTGGTTGGTTTTCAAGAGCCCTGTTCAAAGATGGTCTGCATGGAGGACTTCTGGGGCTCCAGAGGGCTCCCTGAGCTGAGAAATCCTTCACATCAAATCTGTCCACAACATTCTTGTCTCTGCAACTGTAGTCCAGAGTTGGACATCAGCCCCCACCACCCTCCAGATGTGCTTATTTTGAGTGTGGAGGGGGAGGTGGGGAAGGGGGCAGTTTGGTCAACTTAGTAGCAGCTGTGGCGGGTGAAACATCATGAAATAAATGATAACATCTCACAGCAGAGATGACATCCTGAGTCCAGATGTTACCATGGCAACACAGTGACAACAGAACTCTGAAAAAACATAAAAAAAGAAAAAACATAAACAAGAAAAAACATAAATAGCCTTTAGTTTTAGTTCACCTCTTTATATATAAATAATGTGACATTAAAAGGCAGGAAGTTGAACTGTTTAACTGTCGCTTTTAGAAAAAGAATGTTCATGAAAATGCAGCAGAATCCTCCAATCAGATTCTGATTCTAAGACAGAGACGTTGATTAGGGATGGAGGGGACAGGGACTAATCTTCCATCAGTTTACAGAGAGAATGTTAAGAATTAAAACATGGACTTTGAAGTAGGTTTCTATCAGCCAGTGTCTCCAGCTTTGATAAATGAAATCAAACCAGTGTAGTTGAACACCAGAGCATTTATTTCAGGACTATTGACCAGCAGAAATGTTCTCAGTCAGATTTCACAAGAATGAGAACATTTTTACATGGAATTCTAAAAGTCCTCAGGCATCTCTGACAGCTCCAACACTTTAAAGAGGAACGTGATCTGTATCAGCTCATAGATGAAGCCACCAAAGCAACCTCCAACAATCCTCTGAACTATCATAGTGACGGGGAACATAGGAACCCCCTCTGGAGGTTTTCAGTATCACTGCTCCATCACCTGTGACAAAACATTCAATCCCAGAAGATCCAGCTGAAACCAGAAGCTTCATCCCCTTCATCAGTTAGACCAGTGTCTATGAGAGAGCCATGTAATGTCCATGTTATCATGTTAGCATGCTGACTCCCCTCCTTCTCCTTTCAGGGTGGAGCCTGCTGGACAACGATGGCTGAGACCAGGAGGTCTGAGGAAGTGTAAGTGTGTTTTTATTGCATCACTCATTGATCAATGACAGACCAGTAATAACTGCAGCTGCTTGTTGGTTCTCTCCATCAGATTCCTGTCAACTCACCATCAACACAAACACAGTAGATAAACACATCAAACTGTCTGACCACAACAGGAAGATGACGTTTGTGGAGGAGGTTCAGTCATATCCTGATCATCCAGACAAATTTGATGGTTGGTGTCAGCTTCTGTGTGAAGATGGTCTGACTGGTCGCTGTTACTGGGAGGTGCAGTGGAGTGGAGAAGTTTATATATCAGTGAGTTACAGAGGAATCAGCAGGAGAGGAGAATGGAAGAACTGTGGGTTTGGAAACAACAATCAGTCTTGGAGTCTGGAGTGTTATGATGGTGGTCAGTACTCCGTCAGACACAATAACAGAGGAACAGTCATCTCCTCTTCAGTCTCTAACAGAGTAGCAGTGTACGTGGACTGTCCTGCTGGAACTCTGTCCTTCTATCAAGTTGTCTCTCACAGACTGATCCACCTCCACACCTTCAACACCACATTTAGTGAACCTCTCTATCCTGGATTTGGACTCTTCTGGCCCGGTTCATCAGTGTATCTGTGTAGTTTAGAGTGAAGACTGTTCTGTCAGAGAAAGTGTCTCTGATGAACCAATAGTTTAGTTTCTACATATCTGTCTCTGTTCTGAGTAATTCCTTGAAAACTTCTTCCTCTTCCAGTCCTTTAAAGGTGGACGCTTCTGTTCTTCTAGGTTCCACATGTTGTTCTTCTGCTTCCAGTTAAAGCCTCGCAGTCAACATCTGAAGCTCACTCACTTCATGTCAGCTGCAGTTAGTTTGCTGCACATGTGACTAACCCTGAAATCAGAGAGGAATCACTGACATGAAGGTCACACACATCTGGACACTAGTTTGGGGAGCAGCATCTGGATTCACATCCATGACATCACAGCTGGACCATCACAGCTCATCTTCAGAATGGTGAAACTTTGGAACTATTTGAAATTAATTCTCTCAAAGATGAATAAAATGTTCCTGAATGCAGATTTGGACTTTAAACCGGAGGAAAATCACTGAATAACCCTGCTGACAGTTAAAGTCAAATAGAAGAAGCCATAGAAGTGTCAACAATATAATCTGAGGTAGAGAACAGCTGACACGTTGAACTGATGTGAACTGTATGAAGATGTGAACTGTATGAAGACCAACAGAACAATCTCTGAACACCTGCAGGTTCCTGTTCCAATGAAGACCACTTTCAGGTATCTGTTGGTACTTTCTATCTTTCATAGAGTATTAGGGTCAGGTTCAGGTTTAACGTCAATCAAAAGGCCTTAGAACACATCAGGAGAAGATGAGGTGTGTAGCAAAGACAGAACTGAATGGCCACATTGACCAGTATTCTAGAAGTCAGTCGGATAAAGTCCAGCAACAGGTGGAAAACTGCAGTTTGCAGGATATCAGTGCTGTCAATGAGGGGGAGGAGGTAGTAGGAAGGGATGCATGAGGGGTTAACATGCCAGTTAGAGAGAGAAACGTGGAGCAAAAAGCTAGAGTTAGATGGCCTAGGGCAAATGAGGCAAACAAGTGGGAGGTAGTTAACAGTGATCTGTGGATAATTCTAAGTAGGCTTAGAGGGAATGAGGTAGAAAGATTAGAAAAGATGGTAGACATTATTTATATTGTGTTGAGAAGTTTGGGGTGCATGTCAGAAAGAGAGGTGAAAGGATTCAGTCAGGTCACTCTAGAAGGCAAAGGGAAATAAAAAAGATTGGTTAAGGAAAGCAGGCAGTTAAGAAAGCAATGGAAAAGGGCTACAGATGGAAAGAGGGAAGGAACTTTGCAAGAGGAACTGAGGGGAAGGTGAAGGAGTCTTAGAAGAGCAGAAAAAGCAGTAAAATCTTAGGAAAAAGAGGTAGAGGGGTTAGGACAGGTTAGGACAGCTTTTTACAGGGACCTATCCAAATTTGTTAAAGGGTTGTTAGGCTAGGAAAAGGAGGACGGCTTAAAGTGACAAAGCTAGAAGTTGGGGATTATTTAAGAGTAACTTATTCAGACTTAGAGAAGAATAGTAAAGTAGGTTTTCCTCCTGATATGTCTCCATTAGGACAGATTGGTGACTTCCATCTCATGACTTAAGTGGAAGGAAATAGTAAAGCGTGCAAAAGCTTCTTCAGCCCTAGGGCCAAATGGAGTCCCCTACTGGGTTTATAAATGCACGCCTGATATTCTAAGTTTTTGTGGAAGTGGTTAAAAATAGTTTGGGAGAAACAGACTATCCCAAGAGCATGGCGTAGGGCAGGAGGTGTTCCCATTCTGAAGGAGAAAGTCATTGGATCTTAGCAAGTTTCGGATGATTTCTCTGTTGAATTTAGAAGGAAAGACTTTCTTTAGTGTTGTTGCTCAGAGATTAGCGAGGTACTAAAATAGAAACGCTTTAATAGATACAACAGTGCAGAAGTTAGGGATACCAGGTTTTTCAGGGTGTTTGGAGCATATTAATCCCAAACAGCAAAAATTGATTGAATCAACACTGAAATATTGTCAGGCTGAGGAACTAAATCAACATTGATGTCAGTTATTGAAATATACATTGAAGGTGCTCGCTATAATCAATACTGAAGTAAGGTTAAATTTCCAATGAATTCTGACAATGAATCAACTGTTGTTCAACCATGATATGATCAACACTGAATGTAGAACTGGATGAGCATTGATTCAACTCTGTTCTATTAACAAAAACAAAACAAATCATCATATTCAATAAGTTATTTATTAAATATTCTACACTTTTGTACTTTGTACTGATCACACACCTTTTCTTTATATCTCTTAAGGTAAGGGTGGGGAACCTTGGTCCTCCAGGGCCACGTGTCCTGCAGGTCTGAGGTGTTCCCTGCCACAACACACCTGATTCAAATGAATGGGTCATTTGTTAAAATATTGACTGGATTCTAATCATCTGATTTCTTCTTAAGATGGAGACTTTGTTCACTTTAAACATCTGGTTTCTATGTTTTTAGTCAATGACATATGTTTAGGGGGATTCCACGTCACTGATTTCTGTTTTTATTGACATTTTTATTTCCAGCGTCCCAAATATTTTTCAACTGGGGTTGTACATAAACCGATGAGCCAATGAACTTCTGACACTCAAACTTCCCAGTAAAGTCTCTGCTTTGAAGAAATGAAGCAGCACAAACCACTTTATTTCATGTTCATTGGTCAGCTTCAGTTTCATTTCAAGGAATATTGATTTGTTCTCAGAAGTGCCATCTAACTCACACCTATCCAGTTCAACTTACCCTAAGAAGTCCTAATTAGTATCACAACGCTGTCTATCAGCTCAGAAACTATGTATAAATATATATATATATATTGGATGGATGGATGGATAGATAGAATATGTTTACATATGTATACACAAAAATAAATAAATCTATACCCAATGTGCACACACCTATCTGGGTGATTCTTCAACTTTGAGTACTTTTGATGTTAGAGTTTAAAAAATATAAATATGGTGTAAATGTGAATATGGTTCTATTCCTAGATGTTAATTGAGGGTTCTGAAACAATGATCTTAGCGTAGCCATCTGTAACGCGTCCATCAAGATCATTTCGACATTATGGTTTTTTCAAAGTTGTCACAGCAAAATGTCATTACCACCACAGAATCAAAAAGTTAGATTTTAATTCAAAATAATATGACAAGTAAAGTTTTCACAATCATTCCAGCAAATACAACTAGCATTTTTTGAGAAGCATGTGTTGCATATGTGTAAGTGTATTTAAAATACATTTTAATGGCATGTCCTCTGTAACTTTTCAATATATTGCCTTGGCTCAACAATGTAATATTTTTAACTTGTCACAATATCTAAATAGCAATTTTTGTTTTTGGAGAATACAAATGTTTAGTTTAAAACATTTCAGCAGAGGTAAGACCCAAGGGAACAAAAACATTATTTTCTATCAAACATGTAGCATGATGGAAATGGCTGTGTTTGCTAGTAATGACAAACAATGAACAGTGGTGTTTTTAAATCGAAATGTATCTAAATCTGAAAACAATGTAGGAGAGACATTGACAGATCCCTTATGATACATAATCAGTCATGATGCATTCATGGTGATTCAGTTCCAAATTAAAGCCTAATGTTGATTAAATTAATGTTTATTATCTACTTACTACACTTCTGTAATAAACCACACAGAAAACTTTACTGTATTTAACAATTTGTTTCACAAATGTTTGGCAAAATAGTGCTATAGTAAAATACCCGGAAAATAACAATTCACACAAAATTTCCCTTATTTATGCAACATTTCTGGCGTCTTCTGGGTTATTGCTTTTTTAAAAGGTACATACAAAACTAGGAACATACAAAATGTAAAAATAAAAAGTCCTGTACTAAATTAAAATATGATAATTCACACAAAATTGCACACATTGCTTTTGGCCTGAATTTTTTCACAAATTTGTTTCTTGCCATTAATTCAATTCAATTTAATTTATTTACATAGCGCCTATTTATGACAAGTCATCTCTAGGTGCTTAAGAAACCCGGAGCTTGACAACTGAGCATTAAATGGTCAGTATATTATAACTAGAGATTTCAATTGTACGTTCAACTCCGATACAGAAAGAACATCATTCTAAAAGTAGGGCAACTATTCAACAATTTATTAAAGATTCAAACTTGATGGAAATTTGGAGGTAAAGAAATTCTGACACTTCTCATATTCATCCTATCATCAATCCTAGTATATCGTCTTATTTCTGGTGTGGTGGTCAGGCAAAATCATAAGATAAGCAGTATGGGACTCACACAGAAGACAATAGTAGACAAAAAGTCTTAAAATGTGAGATCCATCTTATTTTTGGATCAGACAGAAAATGGCAGCAAATGTTTCAGTCCAGCATGGACTATCATCAGTGCATCAGGTGTGGAGATATTGTGGCCTAGTATATATAGCAATCTTCTCATTTAGACAGCAAAGGTGACCATCAATGGGATCACATCAGAAAGCATTTCACAGAGGAACTAGGCAAGCTCTCCACTCTCCTCTCCTTTATTCATTATATTCATTTAAACCCTTAGCAGGAGCTATCCGTCAGAACTTTCACATCACAGGAATCCATACATCTCTAAAGCATAATAAAATCAGCTGATGAAGCAGCCCAAACATCAGCCATCCCTCTAAGCACAGGTCACATCACGTACTCAGGGATCAAAGTTACCTCCAGGCTGTCAGATCTGACTCAGTTTTACTCCATTATTAAAAACAGTAGAAGATGATCTTCAATGCTGGCTTAATTTTTACCACTGTCTATTATGGCCAGAATAGCAATGATCAAAATGGCTATTCTCTCTAAAATAAACTATTTATTCTCTGTAATTACAACTCAGCCCACTTATGGTTTAAATCTTTAGATTTAATTGTTAAATTGTATTGGAAGAACAAAACACCTGCTAACAACTTTAGAAAATCTTAAATCTCAGGGAGACTTAGAAGTCCTACATTCCTGTCATTATTCTCCCACAAACCAACTTCAGACAGTTGGACATCACCTGGTTGGACACTGAAGACACACTTTGAACCTCTGATCTCAGATGTCCTATTTCTCAGTCAATCGATTAAAAGTCAACCATGTTTCAGAACAACAATAGAAGCTTACTGTCCATCTTCCCACCATCCTAGCATCTACCTGTACCTGTCGACTGGATGCCACTGTGGGATGTCTGCTGGCGTGGTCGACCTGCAGTTTGACCCTCTGACCACCACATATTTATATATTTATACCAGATATTTATATTTTTTTATACAATATGTTATATAGTTTTGTCCCTCTCCTCTCTCTGTCCTTCATCCCGTCTGTCCTGTCTCCCTCCTCATGTCTTCCTTTACCCAGATGGCTATCAGCAGGAGGGTCCCCCTATAACTGATCCAGGTCCTGGTCCAGGTTTTCTTCCCAAGACAGAGTTTTATTTCTGTCCACTGTTAGGATTTGCCATGTGCTCAGGGGTCATGATCTGGGTTTCTGAGAAGAACTAGAGATAACTTGCTGTAAACTGGCACATAGAAATAAACTGAATGGAATTATGGCAAAACCAAAAATATATATATGTAAACAGTTTGGCTATAAAACAAACAAACAAAAAAGGTAGGAGAACTGCAGCTTCTAGTGGTCTAAATTAATTAGGCTATTAAGTTTAATTTGTTAGGTTAGCGTAAATTTAACCTCTGGATTCATAAATCTATAAATAAGTATAGCAAGTTAATGCTTCTCTTGGCACTCACAGAAAGCTCTGAACAGTTCAGCTGGTTCTGAAGAGGTTTCTGCTCCTAAATAGACTCTTCTCATTCTCATAAACTAGACTAGACTTTCAACCTGTGAAGTTTCAGCTGTGTCCTCCTGACCGCTGCCTCTTTAAATAAAAACCCTCCTAATGAAAATCCGCTGTTAACACCCCCTCCTGCCCTCCCCCCCACCCTGGCCACCCAGCCTGCGCCGTCGGACCGGGTCCCGGACCGGAGCAGGATCCCGAGTCAGCGCAGCGGGTTCTCGTTGGCGTGTGACGGAGCTGTCGGAATCAACCGCCGGCAGGAGGTACCCAAGACCTGGTTCCAGTCTGTCTTATGTTTTTTTCTTTCTGTCATTACCACTAGCAGCGGGAACCCGCAGGGCTCACTCGGTCGGGTCACGGAGGCGGCTGCTCCCGCTGAAGCAGCACCGGCCTGGGTCGATCCCCGGAATGTGCTCTCGCAGGTCGGCTTTGTGTTGTTTTCGGGCCGATTGCTGGGTTTGGAGCACGGAGCGGCCCTGCTGGGCGGAGCTGCGGTAACAGGTGGGTGGTGTCTGCCTGCAGGTCACCTGAGAGCTCAGGTGAACAGAACCGAGTTTTTTGGGTGTAGTTGGAGATATGAGGCTGTTTTCAGGTTTAATGACTGTCATTACAGTTTATTTACAACAGATTACAGAACTGCTTGAGCAGGGGGTTAGTTACAGTAAACTGTTAAGTTATTATTCTAACAAATAAACCATATGAGGACCTGAGGTGTGGTGGGGTCTTCCAGTGGTCGATAGAGTAACTGCAGCTTTTAGTGGTCGATAGAGGACCTGCTGCCTCTAGAGGTGGGTAGAGGAACTGCAGCCACAAGTTGTCAGTAGAGGAACTGCAGCTTTTAGTGGTCAGTAGAGGAACTGCTGACCACTAAACTGACCACTCTAGTGGTCAGTGGCTCAACTGCAGATTCTTTCACTGGCTTCAGCTCCTTGAAAACAGCTTTAGACATGGACAGTAGATCAAAGATAGAAAATTAAAGCATCAAAGAGGAGGAGGCAGTTTGATTATGAAGCTGATGAAATAACATCTGCTCTGAGGTCACATGACACCATAAGCGGTCTGTCGTGTAACTGGGATGGTTATTATCGTGTCTTCCAGTTGACTCAGTTTGTCTTATAAATGTCTGAGTTTGACCTTTAAACTAAAGGTCGATGGTTTAGAGGATTGATATCTGTGGTCTGAAATCAATCTGGTCAATTACAAATGACAATTTTAATGAGGACACAGGAGTTGTTAGAAACAACTTTCCTCTTATTTATTTTAGAAAAAAGCCAAAAAGACAAGAGAAAATAATCAGTACCAAGGACCTCCAAGATTCAGCGACTGCATCCACCATCCGTATCTGGAAGTAGAGCTTCCTGTCTATCAGCCGCTCACATTGTTCTGGAGGACCTTTGAGTCAATTTCAGGTCTGGATTTTGACTATAACCTTCCATAATCTTTCTGATGCAGATCTGCGGCTGTGTTTGGGGTCAGGGTTTCAGCCAATCAGCAACAGTCAGACAGACTAGATGTTTCAGAAAAAAATGTGACAGGATGTCATCTGTGTGATCTGTATCGTAATTGTGACATAACGGTAAATTGAATTAAACTTAACTATGACTTAGCAGGTTTAGTGAAGTTAATATGACCTCACGTGACTTAACAATGACATAGTGATGACGTAATGGAGACGCAATATCATAGTGATGTAACAGTATCATAATGTGATGTAGTAGTGACGTAACAGTAATGTGACTTAACAGTTATAAGTACCTCGGCACTCACTTGGACAACAAGCTGTCCATTGAGCTTTATGTTAACGCTGTGTGTAAGAAAGCTCATCAGTGCTTGTATTTTTATTGAACGCTCCATTGTTTTTATGAAAATGTTTTTATTGAATCCCTTTCAACATTCTGTTTTATTTGTTGGTATGGTTCCCTTACTCTTAAAAACAAAAACAGACTGCAGGGGATCATAAAAAAGTGGAAAAATTGCAGGGACTAATCTGATCTCTCTACCCTGGATCAAACCAGAGTCCTTTGCAAGGCCTGTTCAGTCTTGATGGATCAGAGCCGCCCTCCCGCTCATGAGTTTCTGCTGCTTCTGTCAGGGCGGAGGTATGTCCTGCCAAAATACAGGACAAACAGATTTAGACACTCTTTTGTCCCTGCTGCCATTACTCAGCTAAATAATTCGATTCATCACTGCCCCTTGCTACTATTTTGTTTTGTTTTGTTTTGCTTAGTTATTTTACTCTATTATGTTTTTTTTGTTTTTTGTCAATGTTGTTTTGTATGATTGTTGTAGAGACTGAATGACTGCTTACTGCAGACCAAATTACCCCTTGGGGATAATAAAGATTCCTTGAACCCTGAGCCTTGAGTGACATAATGGTGACTTAGCAGTGACATAATGGGGAAGTAACAGGAAGTACTGGTGACATAATGGTGACGTAACACTGATGCAATGTTTACCTAGCAGTAACATAGCGGTGATGTATGGGGAATGTTACTGGTGACGTAATGGTGACATAACAGTGACATGACGAGATCTAGCAGTGATGTAGTAGTAACATAGCAATGACGTATGGGGGATGTTGACTGGTGATGTAATGTTGACATAATGGTGACATGATGAGATCTAGCCGTGATGTAGTAGAAACTTAGCAATGACGTATGGGGGATGTTACTGTTGATGTAATGGTGACATGACGAGATCTAGCAGTGACATAGTGGTAATGTAACAGTGTAATGTTGATGAAGCGGTGACAAAATGTTGACACAGCATTGATGTAACTGAGATATATAGCGATTACGTAACAGTGACATAATAGTGATGTAACAGTGACGTAATGGTGACATAAGAGTGATGTAACTGTGATATAACAGTTACGTTTTGGCGAACCAGTGATGCGCTGGTAATGTAACGGAGACATAACATAACTGTGATGGCGATATAATATAGACGTAACGTAGGGTTGGCAGAATGGTGATGTAGCAATGATGTGACGTAGCATTATGGGAATGTAACTGTTCAATTCAGTTTTACTTCTATAGCGTCTATTTCCAACAAAATCATCTCTAGGTTTTCTCAGAAATCCAGATCATGACCCCCATGGCAAAGCCTAACACCCATCCATTATCTATACCCCTGTATATTCCTGTTCAGGGTCACGGGGGTCTGCTGGAGCCTATCCCAGCTCTCTTTGGGTAAAAGGCAGAGGTACACCTTGGACAGGTCACCAGTCCATCGCAGGGCCAAAGCCAAACACTGGACAAAAAGTCTCCCTCTTGGGAAGAAACCTGGATCAGTTCTAGGGGGGACCCTCGTGCTGAAAATATACAAATATCTGGTATGAAATATAAATATGTGGTGGTCGGAGGGTCAAACTGCTGGTTGGCCATATCAGCGTATCCCACAGTGGCATCCAGTGGACAGGTGCAGGTAAATGCCAGGATGGTCAGAAAATGGAAGGTTTTGGAGGCAAGGGGGAGTGCAACATCACCACGATATCAGCTGAAATAGCAGAAGAGAGAGAGACTCCGGAAGATAGACAACATTGATTCTATGAAATGATTCAGGACAATCTGGGACTGAGATCAGACAGACAGGGTGAAGATGCAATCATAAGCTTGCTCATTGATAAGCTTGATAGACAATTGGAAAAATGAATGTTTGTACCCGTTTTTTTTACACACCGGGATCCCTTACCTCTGTGTGCAGGGCATGGGGGCTGTCCATTAAGATGTTTTTACCTGTGCAATGACTGCCTGGTCAGAGAGTTCCTGGAGGCTGGGGACATCACAACTTACTGATCAGGTCCAGAGCTAACGGCCATTAGTGTACACGGTGAAGAAATGGTGAACTGACTCAACCGTGGGAGGCTCCCGTGCTGCTTATCGCTGTATCTGATACTGTGCCATTAAATTTAAGCTGCTATGGTCTGTTTGTAAGAAATGAGCGATACCACCTCATTTAAAAAGGGTATACATTAATTTGTACAAGCTTCCCAAGAAGAATGTGTGGCTGAATAGAGTTAAAAGCAGAGCTAAAATCAACGAACAGCATCCTACCATATGTACCAGGCTTTTCTAGGTGCTCTAATTTGAGATGCATTAGTGTTGATAGAGCATCACTTGTGCTGCGTTTTCTTGTATAGGCAAACTGGTATCTGTCTTGTAATGGCTCCACATCAGTTTGAAGTGCATCGATCATAAGTCGTTCTAGTGATATAAAAATGTTTGAGGTAAGTGCGGTCGGCATGTAATCATTGTCCTCCTAAGGATATGTTTTTTTGGAACTGGGATTATGATGGATTTTTCTTCCAAGTTTCTGGCACCGACTGTGTATCAAAAGAGAGCTGAAACAGCTGCTGGATACCTTTTTATAGTTTTCTGAGGTATAATAATTATACGTAACTGTGTAATAACACAAAAAGAAATACATGCAGTTATGGATTCAGTCACACCATCAGTGTCAGTATCCTTAAAGAATATGTCCCAGTCTGTAGAAAGGAAGCACCCTTTCAATTTCTCGATTTCATCTCTGGACCAAATCTTTACAGTCAAAGTTTCTGGTTTGATGGACTTGTAAACCGACCTATATGTGGGTAACTGCTGGATCATGTTATGGTCAGAATTGCTGAGAGGAGGTATAGCTCTGTCTGTGTAGGCCTCCTTGATGTTTCCATAACACTTATCAAGGATGTTAGCCTTCATGGTGTTACACTTCACATATTGGGGAATCCATGCAGAATCTTATCCAGGCTGCAGTGGTTCAAGTCCCCCAGGATAAGCATAGGAGCCTCAGGTTTATTCTGCAGGTGGTGATGAATACACTCAGCAATCTGATTAGCTGCTCTGGTGGCGTTCCCATTTGGTGGGATGTAAACAGCATAAAAAAATATGTTGGTGACCTCCCTTGGCAGGTAGCATGATCTCAGTGTCACACAGCAGCTCCAGGTTGGGGTTACAGATTTTGTCTCTTACTGCAAAGTTTTAAGCATAAGATAAATGCATAGTCCACCCCCCAGAGTATTCCCAGTTTTCAGTCCTGCCCATATGCACATGGGAGAAACCATCTAATTGTATTAGTGTCCAGAATATCACTGCCAAGCCAAGTCTCTGTAAAAACCATTAGGTCAGATTCATGGTATTCATGACAGGCTTAGAGATATGAACACAGCTCATCCAACTTATTCTTCAGTGAGCATTCATGGTAGTGATAGATTTGTAGCTCTCTGGACGCGTTGTCTGATGCCGCCTCTCCGGCCCCGTTCCCTGGCTTTCCTGGCACAATGAGGGGCTTCTCCCGGAGAAGCTCCTTGGGCACATTTTTTAGTAGTCTGGAGGTGGAAGGACTCCACAGTCCTGCAGTCCCAGTAAGCCAAACTAACTAGGTTAGCTGGCTGGAGCTAATAGGCCCTTCAGCAAGATGCATAGGCTCAATAAGACTTGCCATTCTAATGCTAGTAGCTCCCAACTCCCCAATATTTGGTAATTTATCCACATAAAACAGTTCTGGGCATGAGTCACCTTCAGCGATTTCAGAGCACACTTTGCAGAGACATAACCTAAGAACAAAAACTGGGACAAACGCTTTACAGCCAGAAAAACAAACATGTACAGCCGGAGACCTCCACCATGTCGCTAGCAGGGCAGCGCCATCTTGGCTCACCCTAACCTCTGGATTGATCCACCTTCATTCAGTTGTTTCTTCAGTTGTTCTAAACTCACATGGGAATGTAGCTCGTCATTTCATCCTCTGACTGATTTCAACATTCTAAGAATTTTATTGGAGTCAGCAGTTATTTAGAGTGAACTGAAGACGGGGCCTGCGATGGACTGGCGACCTGTCCAGGGTGTACCCCTGCCTTTCGCCCGAAGTGAGCTGGGATAGGCTCCAGCAG
>JBAMYA010079676.1:0-23563 GCA_037176975.1 Arrhamphus sclerolepis | reverse complement strand
AAAAGATAATACTGCAAATATAAAAGATATGAATTATATATGGTAATATACTAGTGTAAAAAGAATGAGCAGAATAAACAGTGCAGTCTGCAATCACTTATTTAATTTCTTTTTATACATTTATATATACATATATATATATATATATATGTTTTGTTTTGTTTTTTTGTTTTTTTTTTAATAAAGTTGCTGGTGTCATATTGTTTGTGCATGGGTCAGAGAAGGAAGCGGGGGGGGTATCCATCAGAGGGTGGCCTGTTGGATGAAACCGTGTCCCAGTCTTCTGGCTCTTGCCTGGAGGCTCCTCCTCCTCCTCCTCCCAGAGGACAGGGGACTGAAGAAGCAGCGGGTTCGGTGGAGCCACTGTTGAGACTGTTAGTTGAACTTGTGATAAAGTGGTTTCGGGGAACAGGATAAGTAGTTGAGTACTGGGAAATGTTGATATCTTAGAGATGACCAGAACAAGATGACCAGCCAAGAACAACAAGTGTGGCTCAAGTGTGTCTGGCCAGAAAAGGAGGACATATGACGCAAGTTATGGAATGTGTTGTTTTCATGGGGGTATATATTTGTCTGATTCCATTAAAGAAGTGTCTCTAAGCCTGTCTGAGTTCTTTAATACATGACATGACCCTCAACACTCCTTTGCAGGCCAGGCATGTGTTGTAGATGTCCTGGAGGGAGGTAAGGGGGCACCGATGATTTTTCGCAGCGGCTCTCACGATGCGCTGCAGGGTCTTCCACCAGGATGTAGTGTAGCGGCCGTCCCACACAATGATGGCGCTGGTCAGGATGATCTCAGTGGTTCCACAGTGGAAAGTGGACATGGTGGGGTGACACTCTGGTTGTTCTTAGTCTACAGAGGACGTGGAGGCGCTGCTGGGCTTTTCTGGCCAGTGATGCAGTGTTGCTGCTCCAGGAAAAGTCCTCAGTGAGATGCACCTCCAGAAACATGGTGCAGCTAACGCTCTCTACAGCAGCCCCATCAATTGTCAGGAGGGTTCTGGGTGATTGCTCTCCAGAAGTATACAATATCTTTCTAATTCTCCACATTTAGAAAGAGGTTTTTGTCTCTGCACCACATTTGCCACAGTTGGATCACCTCATCCTTGCAGTTTGGCTCATCATTGTTGTTGACGAGCCTCACCATAGTAGTATCGTCTGCAAACTGGACAGAGAGGTCATGGTTGTGTGTTGCTGTGCAATCGTGGGTCAGCAGGGTGAAGAATACAGGGCTGAGAATGCATCCTTGGGGAGTCCTGCATGCAGAATGATGGTGCTGGATGAATTGCTGCTGACCCGGACTGCCTGTGGTCTCCTGGTCAGGAAGTCCAGCAACTAGTTGCATTCAGTCTGAGACAGTCCACTTTCTGTAACAGCTGCTGAGGGATGGTTGTGTTAAAAGCTGAACTCAAGTCTCACATATGAGTCCTTAGTGTCCAGGTGGGGAAGAGCTGAGTGGAGGACGGTGGGAATTGCATCGTCAGTGGACCAGTTGGCTCGTTATGCAAACTGGTAGGGGTCCAGGAAAGGAGGGAGGACAGATTTGATGTGCTGCATGACCAGGGGCAGCAGATTATCTGGGGATGCAGGTGACATGTTCCCAGCACTATTTATGATGTACAATTTTGCCCCCCACTTTTAAAAAAGGTTTATCAATTTATCATTAATGAAGAAAAAAAGTTGGTGGCAGGTAGGCGACATATAAACCTGGTGTAACTTTTGGAGACTGACATTCTGCAGTTACGATGCATGAACAGGTATGCGTGTGTGCAGTCTGCATCCATCTCCATAAACTGATAGCCAGGTTGTCCACACAGGCGGAGGGAGGGGTGGGCTTCGGGGGCTTGAGCCCTGGATCTGTTTCGCATTGCTCGTGGATGTCGTTAAGCCTAAAAAAGTCCCAGAGTGACCCTGTAATTATAGGTTGTAATAGCAACAACTTCACAGAAACAGTAACAGCCATGGCTCAAACTTTTCTCTCCACCAGCACTGCATGCTGAAGAAAAAAACCCCAAAACATTCCCGTCAGTCAGACGCATGTCCCGCCTCCTTGCCTTCATCAAACAATCAGACGCGTTCAAATGCATCTCATACAGCCAGAAACTTTAGAACATTTTAACAATAGTTTCAAATCATTACCTGAATTAATGAGTCACTTCACTATTCATCCACCTGTGCTGTTACTATTGATTCACCAATTCACTTGATCAATAAAAGAATAATCAGACCATTGAAAGTCATCTCCAGGTTTTCCTGGTTAACAACTATCGACCGGCATTCAAACACACTTTTTATTTATTTATTTTACCAATTCAACAAACGTCTCAGAAATAAAGTGAGTTTTTTCCTTAACATTATTTCCTTCTTCAGACACATGGACATGAGGAGATTATCTAGAAAGCACAAAAAGTAAGTTTCTATGGAAACGTTATATGGCTATTCACTCTGAGCAAATCCATCAGCAGCTCAAATAACTATTTCATCTATTTAATGTCAACAATGACATAAAAAAAAAAATCAGATTTATTTTCCACAGTCACTGCTGTTTTGTTAGATCATGAATGAGAATGAGATTTAAAATCCATCCAGTGATCTGCTGATATTCTTATTATCAGCTACAATATTATGAAGAAATTTTATTGGGAATTTAGTATTTTAGTGTTTCCCTATTTTCTTTGTAAAACAGTGCTCGTCTGACAATATGATTAAGATTCAGATGGTAAGACCATTGATTAACTAATGAAACTATAATATCGATGAAATGTGATTTTATAGAGCCTCATTTAAGGTTCAGCACACTTTCAAACTGAAAATCTAAAACGAATAGTTAAATCAATATTCACTTTGAGTGCAGTCAGTTAAACTAGGAAAGACATTACTGTTTAAAATTATAATCTAGAGCATGTTTAAATTATTAAAGCATGTTGAAGTTATGAATTCTTATTTGAGTGTTTAATTGAGTATTTAATTAGTTGAGTGTCACCACTGCTTGCCACAAAGGCACATTGTGTGACAACTAAAATTAAATCAGAATAATCATTCAATAATCAATCAATCAAAAATAATAAATAAAATTAAAATGCATGTCTAAAGTCATTGTTGGTGATGTGTGACATTGATTTCAGTATCTCAGCCATATCAGTGGGTTTAAAAACAGGCTGATGCATATTTGGACCAGTTGAATGACGATTTGTTGTTGACTCTGTCTCTGAAATCGTCTTTGAATCAATCATTTACTCACAGGTAGAAATAGGTGTCTAACAACCTGCTAAAATACTTTATAAAAGTTTTCCTGGGGAGGACCCCCAGACATCCTGCCTCTGAGCCCCCACCACATTGACAACAGTGAGTTTCTGTGTTATCAGTTCTACTATTTCCTGGATAGTTGGTGTATGCTGACATTTTGCAGAATTGATTATACAGCAACTTTAAAACTATCATAGTCTTTGTGTCCCTCACGTGTTAAGTCTTAATTTTGCTGTTATATGAGTCACCAAAAGCCACCATATAAGGGGTTGTTTTTTCAAAATCTTCTCCTGGGGGAGCACACCCCCGGACCTCCATAGTTAGGCTGGGCTTAAGTCCCAGATATTCACAATGTCGCCTCATGTGTGCTTTCAACTTTCATTGATGAATACGATTTTCAACACCTGTCAATACACTGTAATGGGGTCTGTAATGGACTGAGGACTGTAATGGGGTCAGTGCGACAGGGCTGTAGTCACTGAAGCAGGATGGAGAGGCCTTCTTTGGAACAGGGATGATGGTGGTACTCTTGTAGCAGGTGGAAACTACAGCTTGGCTCAGAGTGGTGTTGAAGATGTGTGTGAGGGAATCTGCGAGCTCCTCTGCACAGTCCATAAGCACACAACCAGGATTGTTGTTAGGTCCTGCAGCCTTGTGAGTGTTGATCCTGAAGAGGGATCTCCTCACACTGGCTGAGAGCAGAGACAGCACCAAAGAAGCTGTTCAGACTGTTCAGCAGAGTGACGTCACTGTCACAGGTCTGTTGTTGAGGTTTATAGTCCGTGATGGTCTGTATTCCCTGCCACAGGCCCCTTGTATCTCTGCTGTCAGTGAAATGGGTGGGTTATCCTGCTGCTAGTCTGATGCCACGGGACAGGTTGGCTCTTGCTGATCTCAGACCAGCCTCATAACCTGCTCTGAAAGCAACGTTCCAGTCTTTCAGCAACCTGTCGACTTTCCCATCAACCATGGTTCCTGGATGGCCTGTAATGTGATGGTCTTGGTGTCTGTGACATCATCAGTGCATTTACTGATGTAGGCAGTAACAGCTGAATTGAATATTCCTAGATGTTGATCTGGTGGTTGTAGGTGGCTGTCCCCTCTGGCCACACCCGTGCCTGCTTCTGAGCCAGTCTGGTGACTGACTTTTGCCCAGGCTACATGAAGCTGTGTCTATTAAAAAATTAGATCAGTTTGCAAAAGTCTTCTTGAAACATGGAGTCGACTTGAAAAATACTGCTGTCCAGGGCTATGACATCATTACCAATATAAAGATAGCGCCTTGGTTGTTCACACAAAGATGCTCAGGTGGCGTCTTTGGTATTAACACTCTGGGACCCAGCTCAGGAAAGTTGCGGTTTTGACTTCTAAAACCACCGGTTTCATGTAGACAAAAACAGATAAATATGTGTTCAGATTCACCCTGAACCAGCTTCATGTAGCCTGGGCCTTTGACCTTCGGCCTATGCCGGCATTAGCATCACAGTGATGTGGTCTGAAGTGGCAAGATGGGGGAGGGGTGAGCTCTTGTATGCTGTTTTGGAAACCAAGTCCAGCGTGTTGTTTCCACGTGTTGGAAAGTCAATGTTTTCATGTAACTGAGGAAACACTGTTTTGAGGTTTGCATGGCTGAAATGGCCAGCCACGATGAGAAGTCCCTCTGGATGGGCCGTCTGTTGATCACTGACGGCGCTGTACAGTTCACTCAGTGCCTTGTCTCTATTGTTGTTGTTGCAGCTGTGAGGTATGTAAACTGCAACTAAGATGGTAGAATACTCCCTCGGTAGACGTGAATCCTCATGTGCATGGTGAGCAAGCGAGTGCCATTAGATGTGCTGGGTTCACAGTTCGGACTGACAGCAGGATTACCTCGCCATCATATTGTTTGATATGGCATCTTCCCACTCGTGTGCATTAATTGCTTGTAGAGATCATTGTTCATGGAGCTGTGTGAGTTGAATCCATCACCCTGCACTTCTAGCAGTCTTTCTCTCTCTCCCTCCTTGCCAGTGAGTCCCTGTTATTGCCCTGCCTGGTATCTGCCTGAGGTTTACCCGCCCTCTGGCTTTCAGTCAGCTCCTGGACCCGCCTGTACCCTCCTAGTTCGTGTGTGGATGTGAATCTGACTCCAGACAGCCTACATGGTCCTGAATGATGGATGGGTGGATGGATGGATGGATAGATAGATAGATAGATAGACTGATAGATAGATAGATAGATAGATAGATAGATAGATAGATAGACTGATAGAACTTTATTTATCCCCAAAGGAAAATTCAAATTGTCAAGTGCTCATCATCATCAAAGTGGAAAAAAAAAAAAAAAAAAAAAAAAACCCCAAAACATCATCTAGTTAATTAAATTAAATTGAACAGTCTTATTGCTGTGGGGACGAAGGATCTCCTGAGAATATGTTATTGTCTCTGTGGACAAAGCCACCCATTTTGACCTCTTACTCTTTTTGAAGCCAAAAGTGGCAACATGAGTAACTTGACTGATTGGAGTGATCAGAAACATGATTGGACCAATATTCATTGAATAAGAGTCGATCAGAACCATTTTACTGTCACTCCCATATACTACATGTCTACAAGCGGGGGTTAAAGCTCCTTTAGTCAAATCAATAACCATAGTCAAATACATTATTCAATTCAATCTAGCAGAAGCGCTGCGGACGACAGATCATTTTCACATTCACAGCCTCTCGTAAGAATCGAGATGCTCAACAAATCAGAGCGCAGCATAATCCTCTGTGGCCCCGCCTTCTTTTACAGAGTCAGTCACGCCACCATTTGAATGAGTGCATGTGCATCAATTCACAGATGAATCTGCATCAGTTTGAAAAAGATTTTAAGCCAAAGTAAGTGGGTTAAGTTGAATTTATATTGATGGTGAAGATTTTAAATATTCAACCATTCAAATAGGTCAATAAGAAGAATTCTAATTAAAAAATGGCTAGCTGCTTTAGATTGTGTTGCTTGTGTGATGGCAAAACCTTTGGACCTCTCTGGGCTACTACGGTTGTTACTGGCGAGATTATGTTCATGAATATTTATTTAGTTGTTGGAAAATCTGTTGTAAATGTTAATATCTGATCATTTCATTGTTAAAGATGGAGGAGGATGAAGAAAAGAGAGGGCACAATCAAAAAATCACTGATTATTTTCAAGGTGAAGGATTGGTTTGAAAAAAGATTGATCAGCCAGTGAAAAGTCCATGGAGTCATATATTAAGTAGAATAATGGTGTTATTTGATTAAAAATGATAGCAGTTACTTTAGACAGATTATTTTTATTTTATTTTAATTATTCATGTCTGCTCTGATGAGCCTCATCACAGAAGCAGACATTTTTCTTTTCATCAATGCCAATTTAAAATGTGTTCCTTTAGTAAATTCACAACACGATTACTTGATAAAGTCCATATTTTTACTAAGATTAGGGGATTGAGGAAAGCCAAGGTCATCGTCCATAGCGGCACCAACAGCGGTACTCCAGTCCTTCAGCAGTTTGCTTGTGTTTTATTGTTAATCGCTGCTGTATTTTTCTGTTGAGAATGAAGCCAATACAGTTTCATTTATGTCATTTTCCCGACTACGCCACAACACCAAATGTTAGGGCTTCCCCACGTGTCAAATCCCACTTCAACCACTGTCTATAATCATATACACCGATCAATCATAGCACGATGAGCGCTGACAGGTAATGTGAGTAAGTTCTCATCCTGTGAGAGGTTAGCTTTTCTCACCTCCGAATCAGAAAAAAATAATCAAGCTACTTTGTACGATATCATTGAACTTTAGGAATATTTGCGCATACAGTTTTTCGTTTCAGTGAGAGAGGACGCTGACCTTTTTATTTACGATGATTCTGAGCTTTTGTGAGATTTTCAAGTTCATGAGAATTCATCTCACAAAAGTAAACATTTTCCTCATAAAATGTGGGAATTAACTTATAGTATAAGTAATGGAGAGTGTTTGAGAGTATTTCTTCACCTAAAAAAGAGAAAAGAATGTATGAAACTTCTGTTGGTAGGTCACATTTTGTTGACTGAAGCCTGCTTGTCGTAGAAAAAGACATCAGACACAGTTCATCCTGTCACCTTACAAGTATGTTTTTTTAAAGTCCATGTTGCAACGACGCTTTCTGAGGTTGGTTCTGGATTGTCAGGTTACATGTGTTTCCAGGGATGTCACGTATCATCTCTGGTTTTCAACAGGGTTGTCAGGTTTATCAGACCAACCGGATTAACCTTGAAAAGACAGAGCAACAAAGCAGGTGTTGAGGCATTGACAGAGGAAACAAACAGACTGCAAATATGTAAAGACGTCTGTGAATACTTTGCTTAATGAAATTCAAAGTGCAAAACTGTCAAGGAAAAGTTTCTGTCTATGCAGGCAGGTATTCGGACGAACGCTCTTCGGTGCGTTTAAGGAACTTGCAACTTTCTTAGTGAGCGTGCATATTTGTGTGTTTTCAAGAGGTTTTTTTCTTTTTCTTCTTTTTCTTTCTTTCTTTTTGGAAATCATTAACGTTTTATTTATCTTCCCAGGTTAGTTTTTCATTAACCCTGCTGTGACACAGACTCTCTTTCATTCAGTCCTTGCATTGTCTATTCCAGCCGCTCGCAACGCTGAAGATTACTAATAAATAAGTGACACCAGAATCAGTCTGTTTTCTCTCAGACATAATTAACAGACTTGATGTTTTCAAGAAGGGGAGTTAATTAGGACAGAGTTAAGATTCACACAAGGAGCACAGACTGTTAATTAATTTTTCCACGAGCCATTGTAGGTGATGAAAACAGCTTGTTTACAGTGCATTGTTTACCACAGCGGTCACAACTACATGCACACTGAGGAGGAATGGCATCCCATGTGCATTCTGTGTCCGTTAACCCTGAGTAGAAGTAGAAGAAACTTTGACAAACACCATTGAAAAATCGGAGAAATGAAAGGATGGACTGTGGTATGAGTAAAACAAAGCAGAAATATGCAGTATTATTCTATTTTTTATATATTTATGGTGTTTTGTATAGAGGTTTTTCACATGTACGCCTGCTAAAACTATCCAGTCAAACCATTAGCCTGTACCAGGAGCAGTAGCTTTACCCTGATTGCAATGACGCCCACAATGGACTTGACTTGTATTCAGTAAACCAACTTTCTGAGATATTTGTTTTAACTACATCATTGACACTGGGATTGACAGTGTCAGCTGCCCTGAGGAAAGGTAAAACCGACTTAACTGAGTCCTCATATGAAACTTTATGGTCTCTGAAGGTATCATACAGGATGGTATTCAATCTGTGTCAGCACATTGCGTTTGGGACTTTGCACCTAAACAACCAGAAGGGCTGGTGAAGTCCACTGTTTTTGGATTTAGGGTAAGGACGAAACCTGGAAGAATATTCCAGGCTATATTCCTGTCAATTTGACAAGGTCCGCACAGTCCCAAATACAATGTGCTGCCATCGACCGGACACCATTTTCACATCTCTTATCCTTTAAACAAAATGAGAGTCATGCTCTTTTGCACCCGAGTCCACAAATCTCTTTGAAAATGGAAATGTGAACCCAACAACTGTTGATTCTCTTGACACGCGACTGAATGGAGATTAAAGTTGCCCCAAAAACACTTTTAGCAGGTTTACAGAGCAGCAAGAAAGAATTTTACTTATCAACTTACCAACAAAGACAAAAAAAACAACATGTGAGCAGAATTTATTTTTCTTTTCAATTTTGACGCAGAACTTATTTCATGGTACACCCATGTAGTAGTGTGGTTTAAAACGTGCATTGGCCAGCGCAATAAAGATCTCTAAATATACACTTGTAAACATTCAAATTTGTATTTGATGTCTTCGTAATATAAATGTTCGCCTTTACTTTTGTTTTTTTAGCTTGGTGGTCACAAAATTTTAGTCTGAAGTGTTGACCGCTATCAACCAGCCTTTAGCATGAGCGATTCTTTGCTTTGCACAAGTTTGGACTTGTTGCTTTTGTATCATCATTTCTACTGGCCAAGAGCCCACCTATTCGTCTTCAGAACTATATCAATTCTTTGTGGTATAAAGTCAACAAGACCTGGAAACATTTGTCTGAGACCGGACTCCATATTGATATGATAGCCTCACTTTGCTCCAGGTTTGTCGGCTGCACATTTCATCAGTAAAGTCTGTTGTTCCAACACATCCCAAAGGCTGTTGACCTGTGTGTACTATCACAAGATGTACATCGTAGTCATAAATGGATATACTGTATGGTCAACAACCGCGGCAGCATTTAAATTATGTTCAGTTGGAACTGAGGGACTGAAAGTTTGCCAATAAAATATTCCCAGAACCATTTGACCACCACCACCCTGAACCGTTGACACAAGGCAGGATGGATCCACACTTTCATGTTATTTACACAAAATTGTGACCCTAGCAAACAACATCACAGCATAAGTCGAGACTCATCAGGCCAGCCAACAGCTTCCAGTCTTTTGTTGTCCAATTTTAGTTTAAATTGTATCCTCAGTTTCCTGGTTTTATTTTGATAGGAGCGATGCTTGGCGTGGTTTCATGCTGCTGTGGCTGCTTCAGTGTTGGATACACTGAGCAGTCAGTGATGGTGGTACCACTTTGCTATTGGAGTCACTGCTGCACATCTGTCTCAAGCTACTCTGGCCATTCTCCTCTGATCTCTAGTATCAATAAGGCTTTTTTTTCCCAGAGAGCTGTCGCAGTTCGGACATTCCCTCTTTTCAGGTCTGTTCTCTATAAGCGTTATTGGGGTTTTGTGTACAATCATCAGTTTCCTAAACAGTCAGAGTAAATTAAATCATCTTCCTCCCCCATTCTGAAGCTCAGTTTGAAGTTCACTTACGTGTCTAAATGCATTGACGTGCTGCCATGAGGCTGGCTGATTAGACATTTGTGTCAATGTGTAGTTAAAGGGATTATACTTAATAGAGTGGCAGGTGAGTATACGTCAAAGTTATATAAATGGCACAAGCAGAATCCTTCCACTGTCTACTGGGAGCAGCAGATATTTGAAGGACTAGTCTAGCATTTCTGGAAATACACCATTTAACATTCCTGCTTATAGTTTGGTCAGAAACTTGCACGCGACTTCTTTCAGCTTCTACAGATTCTAACGGTTACTAATTTTGTAAAACTGCTAAATTTAGTGACTGTTGTTGTTTCCTGTGGTTATTGGGGGGCAGCTCAACTGGGAATTGTGGCATACAATTATATATTTTTCATTTTCACAGGAGTAAAAGAACAACCAATTATGATGCTATAGATAGTGTTTATAAAAGTTAGACACTGGGCCGTGTTGTAAAGCCTTAGGATTTGAATTTAGTGACCATATTTAGGCAAGAGAGTAAGGTGCTATAGTATCAGTTAAGCTTAGATATTAAATTTACTTCATTCCTGGATGTTTCATAACTTTACAATTGAAAAAAAAATAATACATGAAAGCAGTGCCAGTGGAGGCTCATTCAGATCCTTCTAGTCGTGTTATGCTTCCAGTTTTTTGAAGGACCCAAATAAAAGTACACTAGAGGCAAAGTGATCTTAATTTAAATTTGGAGGTGGGGGGGTTAGCTAGCCTAACCCAAAGTTGCAGCAAACTGAAAAAAGCCCCAAAAGTAACATGCAGTATGAAAACAGCAGAATGAAGATCAAGTAGCTCACACAGACTGGAAGTGCAAACACAGACACTGGGAGGAACAAAAACAGCAGATCTAATGGCCAAAGCAAGGAAGAAACACACACCTGAAGGGCTGTTCACACCAAGAACTGTTATTACAAAAAAATACTTAGTTGTAAGTATTGTTTCAGTTTAACTGGATGGCAGAGCCAGATTACAGCTATAACAGCAAGAGTACTTGGCAAAGGATACTGAAAGTGTACTGCTGGAAATATTTTCAGGGTGATTTAATGAACCATTTCAATAAGAAAATAAAAAAGATTGCTCTTGTTCTTTCCTACGGCAGTTGCAACACACACCGTAAAAATAAAAAAATCACATATTTACATATATATGTGTGTGCGTGTGTGTGTGTGTGCATACATATATATATATATATATATATATATATAGGTATGTATATATATATATAGGTATGTATGTATGTATGTATATATGTACACACATATGTGAGTGACATGTAAAAACTCTGAAAAGACAGCAGCTCGTGTACCAGAGTGGTGCTGTAGAGTATCCAGACCACCATAAACTGGTTTTCGTTTCTCTTCTCTTGGAATCTCAAAAGTACGAAAGAAAACTGGAAATAAAACAAGAAAAGACACACAAGAGAAAAGCTCTTTCGCAACATCTCTGAGGCATCTGGGATGGACCGTCACACGGAGGAAATGTGTATTATTCAAACAAGTCAGTATTGTCTGCAGAGATGCTGAAAATAGAAAAGAAATGAAAGCAGAAATGGAAACCTAAAGTTGTTGAGAGAAAAATGAGGTTTAACATCTTAAAATTACCTGTGAATCTGCCAGCCAACCTCCTAGCATCACTGACCCGCTATGGTTTGCTCCTGGTAGCAGAGACACAGACTTGTTTGTGCGTCTTTTGGTGTCTACCTGTCCAGCTGCCAATTTATCTCTTCAGCTTTTTAGCCCAAAGCAGGGATTGATAGTCTGGGGGGGGGGGTTTGCAAAATAGACACGCAGAGATAGAGAGAAAGACTAGTGAGTCTAAATGAACATGCACATGTCTACACCTATGTCAGTCCAGCTGCCACAGGAGAGAAGGTGTGTGTGTGTTTAAGAGAGAGTGTGTGTGTGGATGACGGCGGCCTGAGCTCCTGCCTGTATTAAGAGGGCCCTGGCAGCAAGAGATAGCGGTTCTATCTTAATGGCTTCTGCCGCCCGCCACTCAGCCTTCAGACAGAGTCCTATGCCTGCATACGTCGTTCTACGATAAAGCCACTTCACAGGGGCTTGTCCCTCTCCACACCGGCCTCTCCTCTCCTCTCCCCTTTGCAAAGAGGAGAGTGAGACAGAAGAAAAGGTGCCAGAGGTAGTGATACATGAGCGCACCCTTAGACTGAGCTGAGCAGTGAGAGACGGGTGAGGAGACAGCTGGTCCATGATATGGACGGCTGTATATCAGATGCAGTTGAGGAGTAAAAGCCTGTTTGTGTTTTCTGTATGACATCAGTCTGGTGTCTCTGCCTCTGAGGGCACACGCACCAGACAAAACCTGGAGTTACTGCACACTCATACTGTTACTGTAGTTACATAACGCTGTTGTTGTGAGGCAAGGCTTTGTCCAGAATTCTGCCTCTGTCCACACCTTTATCAGTAAAGGAGTAAGTCCACAAGGAAACACACACAGCCTCATTTTTTTTCATGTTGTTTTGCGTTTCCATGGTATAGTGAAGAACAATCAGAGCTATTTCATAAGCTTTAAAAGCTTTTATTGGAAAATATATCAGATTTATTCAGTGAGTTAATATTTACAGTGTTGATCCTTCTCCTTCAGAACTTCTGTAATTCACTCTGGCATGCTGGTTATCAATTTCTGGGCCAAATCCTGACTGATGGAAATCCACTCATGCTATATTAGTCCCCCGAGTTCATCACAACTTGTAATGTTCTGCTTGTCCAACCCACTTTTTGAGTAATTAACTGCAGGTTCTCAATGAGATTGACATGTGGTGGGTTTATGCAAAATGTTGAACGTCATGATCTTCAACCCACTGTCTCACTTTCAACTCCATCATGCTGGGAATGCACCAATCGCAACAATGGCAAAAAAAACAAAAACACTCCCAGTGGGAGAAAAACCTTCAAGCCACAAAGTGGCAGGTTTAAAACTCCCCTTTGGTGGGAAACCTTTAGGAGGACCTGGATCATCATCATTCTGAAGGTCAGCCAGGTGAAGGAAGAAAAGAGAAGAGAGACAGGTAGCAGGCACTGAGGTGCCCAGAAGGTCGGACTGCAGGTCTGGCGTGGTGGTTGGTGTCCTGCTGTGACTTCTGTGGACAGCTGGCAGGAGCTTCAGCAGAGGAAATAATTTTGCCAGTCTTGTGCTGTCCGACTCCTGAACTCCAGAAGTTCCTCGCTGCCAGTATTAACCCTTCGAACAAATCTGATGTATTTGCCAACTCATGCTTATAAATGTTCTCCAGTATACCAGCGACACATAAAAAATTTGATCTTAGAAAACTGAAGCAGCTGAAGCAAGATTTGTATGACTGTACCTTCACATTGTCGCCATGACAGATGCATCCTTTAAACATGGACTCTGACCGGACACAAAAACCTTGAACTGGAGGATTTCAGAACTGCTTTTGAATGTGTTTTGGCTTTGTGCAGTTGATATTTTTGATTAAGTATGGTTTCTTTTCATGCACAAGTCAACTTTTCCATCTGGTTTTCTTTTCATTGTTGGATTTATGTGTCATTAATGTATTAATGCTGGCTCAGCTGAGCCTCCGTGGCTGCCAGTTCCAACTGTCTGCTGGATGACATAAGCTTTACTCAGGTTATAGCTATTGCAGTGGTAGCGCGACATGAGGGACGAACACAAATTGATAGAACACTAGTAGCTCCGTGGGTATTCCTCCGTGGAGTCATTTGCATGATGGCACGCTCATGGAATGCTGCAACAGCACCAGAAGTACTTTCAAATGAGTAAAACCATCGGAGAAAGAGAGACAAAGTGCATGTCTTTTTCTTTTTACAGTAAAAATGTACTTTGATTTCTTAATTTTTTCTGACTAAAGAAAGAGTCCAAATATGTGTTTTTAGACAGTGCATAAAACCAACAACAAATTTAGATTATTTAGTGTTTAGGCAACGTAGAAAAGAAGTCTGACTTTGGAGCACGCTGCATCTGTTGATGAAGATCAGATGATTCAAAATCTAGATTGATCCGTCTAATTCTACCAACAATTTTGCTCGTTCCTAAAATAGGTGACAATTATAATTGTGGATAACCAGGCACAAACTCCCTCCTATTGCTGCCCGCCCGCATATGCACATAAGCAGCTCCATCCCACCTGGAAAGTTTTGTTTCTGGATTTCTGGGAATACTGAGATTGATGATCTTTTCTGTCCTCCAGTAGTTGGATCTGAATGAAAACCTAAAAACAGAAAAACATTTCAAAATGTTGGACAGCTCCATTATGGAACCCTGATTCACAGCAATATTCAGGAGATGCCAGCATGCTCATTTCTCAGCAGTTTAAATGCAAACTGTGTCCTTTTGAGAAGTACGGAAAAGCCTTTAAGGTCCATAACTACTGATTTGCCGCTGACGTCTGTCTCTGAATCCACATCATACCGAGTATGAATATTTAGCAAAAACGTGTGGACGATGCATCTGTGTGTGTGTGTGCCAGCTTTAGGACTGTTTACTGCCGGTGTCCCCTCCCCGGTCTTGCTCATTGTTGGGCCCTAATTCACTACAGCTGTTAGGGTCCCAACACAGGGGCCTCCCATCAACAGCTTCATTGTAGTAAAATCTCTGAGTGTTTCTTTTTCTCCCTGTTTGTGAATGATTTTGTGTGTGTTTTGAACATTTTTGCTGATCCTCCCGTGTATTGTTTTCCTGTCTCTGTGTGAGAGCTCGGCACATCCTGTCTTCATGCAAGCAGCTTTCTCTTTTTTGTTTCTCAAATGCACAGAAGCAGAATTCTCAATGTGGACTTAAGAAACACTCGAAAAGGAAGCTAATAGTCCTCAGGAACACAGCGCTGCAGTCAGCGGCTCCAGGTGAACTCTGTGTCATGCGAGTTAATTTTCTACCTTACAATTCCCTTTTGCTGCTGCATGACGTCCTGAGAAACCATGAACTTAGCCTGATTGAAACAAGCCCCAGATAAAAACTTTTTTTTTTTCTCCATGTACAATATTTTGTCGTGCACTTACATTACCCTCTGCATCATTTACAATCCTTTGTCAAGTCAGAATTAATCATCGCTAAGTTCATGGCAACTAAACTCTCCTAGACTGTATTTACTATCTCCATTGTATGAATGGTAATTTCATAAAGATTTATTCAAATTATGAACACAAGCCTCATGCCCATTCTTCCAGCTGTCTTTAGACGGGAGGTTGAGCGGGGCTAGGGCTGTGCTCAGGTCAGTGTTGCTCCTCTATGTTGACCGATTGCCGTCGACTCAGCCGCATAATGGAGAAATTAAGTTTCTGTAATGCACAAATGAGGTTATCATTGGTTTTGCAGCTGTTTACGGGGTCAAGGAGAGATGCCGTGTTCAATCGGGGCTCAATTTAGTCGGGAATGCGATTAGATTTAGCCCTTCCAGTGTATTCTCTGCATTTGACCATGAATTAGATTAGGTAAATAGAAAACTAATGCCACTGATTGTTGTTGACGTTGAAATGTTCACATTACAGAGAGCAGAAGAGTCGGCATGGATCTGTTCCCTGCCCAACTATTTGCAGAATTCTGTAGAATTTGGCTGTTATAATTACTATTTGTAAAGAAGCAAAGGTAAAACCTGTAGCAGGGTTTGCTCAGTGGCTGTGATTGAATCATTTTTTTTTCTTTTAGTGTCTGTGTGAGACAGAGAATGATATGTTTTCCGTCAATTAACATTAGCGTGGAGTCACATGAGTGCAAGCTGATTTCCCATGAAACTTAGCAGTTTAACAGTTGCTTTTTTGTCTATAATTTGTCCAAATTTGTGCATAGACTTTCAGCATGCCTCACTGTCTAAAGATTACAAAAATAGCACAGTTACATATCCAGCATCTGTTAAAGAGTTAGACAGGTTATAAGCTCAAATTAAAGTCAATGAAGTTTTGAGCATGTAAAATAATGCTCAAAAATGATTCCAGGGTTTGTAGTTGTAAATCAAACTTGTCACCTTGGGAAATGAGTCTGCCTGGGAAACGTAAATGCTTTGTATGTGTAGAAAATAATTTGCCTTTCAGTTCTTTTGTTCAGTCTTTGTTACTTCAACTACAGAGCAGTGATGTCAAATCGAGCTCCCTTAAGGCAGTGATCTTCAACCCTGGTCTTCAGGACCCCCAGTCCTGCATGTGTTAGATGTTTGGCTGCTCAGTCACACCTGATTGGATGGCCATCAGCTTGTCTTCATGATCCCCACAAGTCTTAGCCTCGAAGCCTAAACGTACCGCTAACAAATTTGAATGAACTTAGCAGGTCCGACTAGCTACTGTCTGTTGAAGCTCATTAATTACACCAGGAGTCTTGGGGAGCCAATCGGATCTTTCTGTGCTTGAAGAGAGTCTCTGTGAGGTCTTAATGTCATAACACACAGCAGTTGTTTGAACCAGCTTTGTCATCAACAGTTAATTAAAGACTTGGACTTCCATGAAAAGACACTGAGACATTAAGACATTAGATATTGATATTGGTTGGGTGTCTGAGCACACTGGTCTCTCTCCATCAAACTCTTATCTGCAAAAGTCTCCTGTTGACTCTTCTGCATCACTCTGAATACACCACCTTTTTCTTCGCTCTGATTGGTCATAACACTAGCCACCTGTATGCAGAGACGGTTAAATAAACACCCACTGGGGTGGAGACCCTATGACTGGTTCTCAGACTCTACATCTGTTGCGATGTGGCTCTGAGCTGATCTCAGGTCTGTCGATGACCCACTAATTAGAGTCATTGGTGAGTGAGCAGCATGCAGGACAGTGGATCCTGAGGGCCACGGTTGAAAATATACTGCTTTAAGGGATTTGAATCCTTTCGAATCACTTTTTGCTCTGACTCAGTTCCTTCAACTCTGAAAGAACAAACATGGAAGTCCTCTATTTCCAAGCAAATACTTTTAAAGTTGATAGCAAATGCATATCCATAGCAAATAATGTGGAATGATTGTTTTAGTCTATTAACAAAAATGGACTGTTTCATTCAAAAGTATGACCTTATTAATAACAAATCGCAGTGTTCTGGTAGGTCTTGAATTAGCCATTTATAAGCACATTGCGTTGGCGTATTCAGTGTTCATCGCCATGTTGCGCTGCCATCTTGAAACTACGGTCCATGGCAGGGAACATCCAGGAAAATACAGCTTTGCGTGTTGCGTTTGCGCTAGCGCTACCATTAGCTGGCTACAAACTCACATGGAGAGCGGGAGGGAGAGCACAGAGACAGCCAAGGAGGAAGTAGAAAGAAAAGATGGACCACAGCTATTTCAGAAAGTATGTTGATGAAGATCCATCGCCAAGAAAACGAAAACGTGAACAGGGCAAGACTCCAAAACACGTGTAAACACCGGTGTTGCGTTTCCCAGATGGAAGGAACTGATGAGGGAGAATAACTATTTAACAAAACTAACCTCATCAACTGAGAGAAGACTGCTGGAAGTTGTTGGTCAGCGACTTCTCTGTTTCCCAGATCAGTGACATTTCTCTGGGAAGAGGGACGGCATGAAGAGTGGTTGCAGTATACGACCTCCACGCTAGATGGGAGAAAATCTTACCCAGTGTTCTTTTAACATAAAAAAAAAACCTAAATACAAAACAATGTCAACAGTTGGAAAGCAACATTCATTGTATTCTACATTATAAATCCTGATGTATTTAATGTAAGTTTTCTTTTTCTCATATTTGCATCCATCTTTACTGAAGGAGTCTGCTAATCAGCAGGTTTACGTTGTGATGTACAGGACAGATGTAAAGTTGAGAACAAACCAGTGACTTGTGGAAATGATCTGACGTGAGAGGCAGACATAGTACTTTTGCTTCAACCCCTCAGAATTTGGGGTTCAGGACTCCGAGCACGGATCCAGAGGTCTTTGCTCATCAGGTCCTGACATTGACATAGATGTTGAAGGATGACACTGCCGGTTCTTCAGCAGCTGAGAATAATTATGTCTTTTCATTTTGCGGAATCAAAAGGTACCTTTGAGGCAAATTTGATTTCCTGACTGTGTCACTGAGGCATTCAGGTTTTTTTTTCTCGCTTTAACAAAGTTGTCCAAGTGTGTCTTTTGAAGTTCTACTCAGCTTTCAGGACTGGCGGTGTCATTGTCCTCTGTTTGGACATTTGTGACAGAGTTGTCACAATCACTATAAAAGCACAGTCAATACTCACACTAGTAATTTCAGAATCACATGAAGTGTGGACTGAGTACAACTCAGTGAACAGATATTTACTTAATTAATATCCCTTTTTTATTCAGTTATTTATTTTCTACACATGCACAAACTTGAATTTCAAGATTTATGAAAAAGGATGACAAAGCTTGATTTAATACTCCAAACCCTGGAATCGTTTGTGAACATTAATTTACAAACTCAAAATCTAATTAACTCCAGTCTGAGCTCATAAAGGTCAAATAAGTTTGTAATACTATCACATGCTATAAAATGTTTTTATTGGTAAAGACGGATTTTCACAGCCGCGTCAGCAACATCCACAGAATCAATTTCTTCGACTTCACTTAGACTCAAGCATGAGCTGATTAGATTTTGGTCATAACTGAAGGATTTATATTTTAATTATGACCAAAAACTAGAGAAAACAAATGTCTTATGAGATAAAATGTTGAATTTGACATCATTATTATCCAGCAAAAAAAAAAGAGAGATTATGACAATTGTTAAATTTGGTCCCATTGAATATCCAACTTGAAAATGGTGATTTTACAGATAATCTGTGCTGCTTTTAATCTTTTAATCCTATGTTTTTTGTGTAAAACCATAATAGTAATTCTTATTATAGTGGTCCTTAGTATGTGGGAAATTCAACCTTTTTCTACTGTGCCATTATGAAAAATAAAGCCAAAAAAAGAAAAGTAATGTAAGCAATACTAAGTACCCCTCAGTCCTTCTGTAGGATTTAAGAAGATAAGTTTCAGCCAGTTCTGTTTATCATCCTTTGATGAACTGATCATCAGCAGGTGAGCAGATGTCTATAAAAATTAATGTCTTTACAATTTGCTGGTTTTGGAGCAATTGGGTATGTGCTAATATAGTGCCAGGTGGGAAGGACATAAGAGAAGCAATTGTTGTTGCTCAACAATGCTAAACGTTTTTCTCAAGAGAAAAGCATTGCCTATCTTCCCCGAAATAGATGCTTCAGCAGATTTACACGAAGATTAGACCATGCATTCAGCGGAAAATTAGATAAACAACAACAGGAAAAAGTCAAGAGCCACATCTCAGATCCTACAGGACTCACTGAGAACATCCATGACAGCACAGCTACAAGTGTCTCGTGCACAGATGAGGATGAAATGGATGCCCAGCAGCTGTAGAACGGACCACTTTAGACGCAAATGGCATTTGTCCAGCAGCTTGAAATGGCAGGAAAATAAAATAATCAGGATCAGCTGGTCAGAACAGATCAGAACCTGAAGAGAGCTGTGGACAATTGAATGAACCCAAAACGCTGAACTGAAGCCACGTTGGAAAGAAAAATAGTCCAAAATAGCCACAAAGATATGAGAGACTGATGAAGTCATAGAGTAAACAACTTTTTCATTTTATTTAACAAATAATGGCACAGTGAAAAAAAAAGTTAGATGCTGTTGGATCTGAGGTTGTCTTTGTCTAATATTAAGACTCACTATAATCAAAAACATTATCCAGGGATTAAACAATGAGCTACTTAGTTTTGCATATGACTGTAATTCTCTAAAATGGGTAAAATCTGAGACTCCATTTTGACTGAATGAATATTTATGGACAGAAAGGCATTTTCTGTTTTTTTCTATTTTTTTATCCTGTTTTTTTTTCCCCTTTCCTTCTTTTTGTTCAAACCAAGACATCTTCTGAAACAAGTTTTGCACTGGACCTTCTGCAGCTCCACAGAGAGGCAGCTCCATCCAACAGAAAATGCAGAGAAAAGTAAAATCTTGACTTTGAATCAAACTTGCAAAACTCTGCTGTTTGTGCAGATTATGTGGTGCAATCGGAGCCTCTTAAAAGCAGAACTAAAAGGAGCTTTTATTAAAACATTTTTTTTCCGCTCAGTGTTCCAGAGCTTCCAGTTTGGGCATTGAAGATTTCCTCTGATTTCAAAAGTGCGGCATGTGTTAATGTTCTCACACTCTATGAACAATGAGCAGTTTGTGGATGGAGTGTATGTGGTTGTACAGTAGGTGTCTGCTTGTCTATAGTAAGTACACTGACAGGACTTGCTTTCTCTCCTCCGTGTGTGTGTTTGTGTGTGTATGTTAAAGTATCGCAGAAGTGGCAGTCTGTCAGCTCTGCTTTCCTCTGCGCTCCGCAGAACAATAGTTGGATTGGCCATATGTGTGACACACAGACCACACACCCTTAATAGTGACTGACAGCACTAAGGGCTGAAAGCAGCACACACACGCACACACATGCACATACTGTACACTCACACACACCTGAGGACACAATGGGTGTGATGGATTGAGGGAGGTTTCAGTTGAGATGTGTGTGTCCGTGTGTTCAGGGGTTCATTCATGCATGTGAGCTCCGGCGTATGTTCTGCTGGAAGTCTTCAGCTGTCTTCCCGTAGCCAAACTGCTACGTGCTGCAGAATCCAAAGTCTGCATCAAAATAAAAGAAAGAAAGGAATTCATTAAATTTGCGTCTGAAGGATGGGCAATCTTCTCAGATACCTGGAGTGCTCACTTGCTACCGCTGTACATCAGTTAAGAGGAATATAAATGTCATCTGGTCAAACTAATGGCTACAAAACACATGGGTGTTGCACAATGGCAACTGGTACAAAGATGGATTAGTCAAACATGTTGACATAAGCGGACATGAATCCATGTTAGGTTTGATATTTGACAAGTGAGATTTCTTTCTCAAACACACATTAGTGCAACAGCATGCAGAAGGTCAGCAAGAATATATGCATCAGATAAGTCAAATGTAGGACTTTAACGGTTAATGCATGCACAGTAACATAGGGCTCACAATAAATGGTTAGTTTCACAGATGGATTGAATTTTTTTATTTACTTCTCTGATGTTAAGAAAGACACAACAGGCAAAAAAAACTGTTTATTAAAGCTGAGGGATTGACCTATGTGTATGTATTGTTTGGGAATCCAGAAGCCCATGCAGGAATTCAAAGGCTTCAAACTCGGGATACCTCATATTAATCTTGTTTCAAGGTTTGTTTCACATCCACTGTTCTGCTACTTTATTCTGTTAGCATAGCCAATCATGTGAAAAGCATGATGTGTATCAAAGTCGAGCACAAAACAGCTTCACTTTACTAACACGGTGGAACCAAAGGGACGGTGAAAGAGGAAGGAACAACATAAGTTAACCAATTAAACACGCCTGAGTCCCAAGCATTACTGGGGATAATACAAACTTTAAAAAGTATGCAGTCTGTAAAAGCACGCAAGTGTTCATGCTGAGCTGCTGCACGGCGAGCCTTAATAAAGTTTAGCCACCACATGCTTGGAAACTACAACTTCTTTCAGAGGCACGTTTGTTTAAAAGTCTGTGATGCCAGTCTGAGTAGGTAGGACCTAATATCATTTACTTTTTCAATATGGCACAGCCTGATCTATATTAACAGAGAAGAAATCGTTTTGAAAGATCTGCTTTTCATAGCAGTCACACGGCCTTGTCCAATTGTTCCTTCACACAGAGGAGGTGGTTTTCACTTAAATATTTCTGACTTTACTTGGTTCTTTTTGCTGCTGGATCCCAGAACAGCCAAGAGCAGCTGCTTGGTCAAGCGCTGGAGTCTAAAGGAGGAATGTAGATGAACCAGTTGTGCTCTGGCTTCAGTCAGCCTATGTCAAAGCTGAAAACAGTAAAATAAAAGTAAGGTAAAGTCTTCAAATCATTGCTGGCTGGAACAGATAGACAGTGATCGGAGGTCAGCTTGAAACCCCACACCTACGTTTTATAACACTCATATGTATATATATATATAAGAGATGAATACTTTGCTTCCTTAAAATCAGCACTATCCCCAACTTAAGACTGTAAGTTCAATGTAACAATGAATGTTACAATTTCATACAGCAGAATATCCATAGTCATAGTCATTATCTTACGCGTACACAGTTTACATTACATTTCAGGGTCCTTTCATTCTGGTTAAAACAGACTCAGGTCCATTTTCATCCTTTTTTACAGTGTAAACAATATTGTCGCATCAAAACTATTTGACCCCAAAAGACTTTGGTGTTTACTCAGATTAAGTGGGACACTGGTGCAGACATCATGGAGAGAAAGCATATAGGGCCAAAACAGGTCCAATCAGTGTAGAGTCACTAATTTGAAAGAATGACTTCAGCAAAGCCTTTAGTTTGTGCAGGAATAACCGTTTACTGTAAATACTGGGCAAACTAACAAACTATCCAGTCATGTGACCCATAGATTTGTACAGAGAGCTTTTCAAGAACAGTTTTTCTTGAACTGCGTGGCGATGTGTTACAAAGAGGCAGATCCGATGTCAGTCAACAGACATCCATTCAAACTGAGTTACTCTGCAAAAGCGATGAAAACGTGCAGCATAAAGGATCACTAGACCCAGTTATACTCAACATTTAACAGTTTCCTTTACCTTGTATATCATTTCCCACAAGCTCGTAAGCTGCTCCTCAGTTTTCTCTATTTTTGATCAAAAATTCTTCTCTTTCATTTTCTTGGTTAACAATTGACTCATGAAGCTCACAACTGCTCCCACAACTTCCAGTTGTATTGCTCCGTTGGGTCCATAATATTAACCCGCAAGGCTAAATGCCAGAAGACGGACAGAAGGTTCCATCCATCTCCATTACTGCTTCAAACTCACCTAATGCTCATGATGTCATGCTCACCTTACACTTATGACTAGTGACGTCAGAGTGGCATCCAGACACCCAGTTGGAAGATCATTGACCTGTAATGTGTCATGTCTGTAATCACAAGTTTACTCTTGTGTCATTCATATTGTGTTGTTTTCATTATTGAGTTGCTGTCAACAAACAGGAGAAGTATTGTTTGTTGGTTGTAGTGTGACCCTGAAAGATCTCCAATCTTTGCAAAATCTTTAATATATACAGTGGGGAGGAAAAGTGTTTAGTCAACCATCAATTGTGCCAGTTCTCCCACTTAAAAAGATGAGAGAGGCCTGTAATTTCCATCATAGGTAAACTTCAACTATGAGAGACAAAATGAGAAAAAATAAATCCAGAAAATCACATTGTCTGATTTTTAAAGAATTTATTTGCAAATAATAGTGGATAATAAGTATTTGTTCAATGACAAAAGTTCATCTCATTACTTTGTTATATATTCTTTGTTGGCAATGACAGAGGTCAAAGTTTTTCTGTAAGTCTTCACACACTGTTGCTGATATCTTGGCCCATTCCTCCATGCAGATCTCCTCTAGAGTAGTGATGTTTTGGGGCTGTTGCTGG
>JBAMYA010079665.1:0-23565 GCA_037176975.1 Arrhamphus sclerolepis | reverse complement strand
ATAGATAGATAGATAGATAGATAGATAGATAGATAGATAGATAGATAGATAGATAGATAGATAGATATGTATATACATATATGTATGTATGTATGTACACACAGAAATGTGATTAGTTTCTCGATTTGATACCCTTTTTATCTTGATCACCATTAGCATTACTTTCCTCAAAACCCACTCTACAACTTAATTGATAACTAAGTGTTAATTAAGCAACATTTTGTGTACTCTGTTGTACAGTGGTACCCAGTGGTCGAGTTGTAAAAACAAATCGGGGGGATGGTGGAATTTATCGTTTCTTGGACATTTTGTGCTGATGACAGTGCACATGGTGAGAGACCAACTGCGTTAGGGTCAAATGTAGAGGACAAATGTTCCCACTGGGTTAAAGTGCAGCTTCATTCTCATGGTACTTTTAAATATTTTGGTAATTCATCTATTAAAATTCAAAACAAAACCTCAGAAAACTTTGAAAATGAACAGCTGAATCCTCTCAAGTCAGGTCAAGTCAATTTTAATGCAAATGCAGAAACAAATTAATTAAACCATGAAACAAATTTACATAATATGAAAATGAATCTTACAAATTACACAAATACATAGCACAAACTTTGTGGGTTTGAATCCCAGCTGCCAACACTGTGCCCTTGAGCATGGCACTTAATCCTAAATTACTCCAGGGGAACCCTGAAGATAGTTTACAAATGTAAGTCTGTGACACACACGTTATTCGCTTACACACGCATCAACATGTTTGTCAGACAGACTGACGCATACACACACACACAATGTAAAACATGTATTTTTATATATATATATATATTTTAAACTGAGATTTTTTTAACCTGAGGTGGCCAGACAGAAAAGACAAAGTAAAATTGATAACTGAATAGTTTTTCATGGCTGCCTACCTCATTCTCATGGCTTCCCTAACTCAGAAGTTTCCAAAGATTTTCATAAGCCTACAGCTTTTGGACTAAGAGAACATGCTAGCAATGAAGAGTCAAATTGTCAAACCTTCAATTCTTGCAGCCTCCGGGTCCCCTTCAGCTCCCCTTGTCAAACCAGCACCGTGTTGCTGTTGGCTGTCATCTATGGAGAAAATAGCAGTGGCCAAATTATTGTTTAATTAGATTTACTCCCAAAGCAGTCATCAGATTATGAATGCTCACTTAAGTACCAGTCTGTGCTTCTGACAGTAGGCTGTCTGATTCCTCCTTTCAATATGATTAACGTAACGTTCATGTTAGGTTATTTTTTTCTTCAGCCTACCTGCCTTGAATGTCACTTTTTGTTGCCTGAAGAATCCCAGACAAACTAAAGATATCTCTTGATCAGTCCGGGCTGATTAAATCAAAACGAACATGAACCCGAGTCAGCTAGCATACTAGATAGTGACGAAAAACCTAAGCTAATCTACACAACCTAGCGTAATTAGCTGTGTTTTTCTTGCCAAGTCCACAGATCACACCTTTGGTAGCGTAATGGCAGGTTGATTGATGAGTCTGACTCTTGACCTACCTGAAAGGTTACTTTTTGCCCTCTTAAATTAAAAAAAAAAAAAAAAAGTAGGGTCATTATATCATTCACGTGTGCCTTCTCATTATTTTACTCAATATGTGCAATGCCCTCTAAATGTTGAAATTGTAGCACTATTTCTAGTGTTAAATAGATGTATTTTCTGCATTCATTGATAAAATTGCACAAGGGATGGAACGGGGATGTCTGTTTTAGAAGGGGGATGATTTTGCCTGTTTTTATTTTGGGGGGATGCCATCCCCCCTCATCTCCCTTCAACTCGAGTACTGGTAGTACCTGACAACCTTACGTCAAGTCAAATATATGAAGCCACAAATGCATAATTAGGGGTCATTTGAGTGCTATTCTGTGGTATTAAATGCCTATTTGTCACTTTAGCTACTTCTCACTTTCAGGCAACTTGACTTCTGAACCTAACAGACCAGACAGAACATAACCATTGTTATTTTAAAGATAATATGGCTTGTTGTGCTCTTAACTGTACAAAGAGACTATTGTGAACGGTTCTGGGTTTGTCTGGAAGGTCCAGGGGTTGAGACCTAGCAACTTAGCATCTTCACTCTTGAATGAATGCACCTCACCAGAGCTACATTGAGGTTGCCACCCAGACTGCATCTAGTGTATGTACTTCTATATCTTGCAGCAGCTGGAGCAGCCTTGGTTATCTCGCAACTGTGAGTCCTGGCTTTTCGCTGTTAATCCTCATTTCAGCTCTGACAGATGGATGTAATTTCAGTAGTGACATCTGAGATGAAGCTGAATGGACTGATTCACTCAGAATGAATGTAAAGTAACATGAGTTAGCATCTTAGGCTGGGATGAGCTATGCAAAGTCAAAATAGCAAACTTGCAGTAAGTGAGCTAATGTAGGCATTTTTGTCCATTTTTGGGTTGACCAGGGTCCAGCTGAGTCAGTTCCTTCCAATATGATACTAAGCATAGTGACAGAAAAGAGGCTTTAAAATCAGTTTAGAAAACTTATAGGTGACATCACAGGGGATTTGTCCATTTTATTTTCATACAGTCTGTGGGTGAAAAACATTTTTGAAAGAATAAAACCAGCTAAACTTGTTCCTGTAACACTGCAGTCACATTCATTACTTTCAGGTGCAACTGCAGTTTAAACTCTCAGTGCTGGAATTTATAAGCTTCAGTTAAGCTAGGCACATGCTTGCCAGTTGCTAAAATTGTTGGGTTATTCTTGCAATATGTTGGGTTTTTTTTTTCTAATTATTATTATTATTGAATGTTTTTGGTTTGTTCAACCCAATATCACACAAAGGAAAATTCCGCAGTTTCACAATGAAGCTCAATATTTAAACAAGTACAAAATTTGTTGTTTTCTTTTGTTTGTTATTTTTTTTAAACTAATTTAATTCTGTAAATACAGAGAGACAGCCTATATGTTGCTGTGTGACCATATACACATTACCATATACACTGTTGTTGGCTTGTGAATATAGACATAAGTAGAGGCGTTCCTATTCTGATATTAGAAACAGGAATACTTTTGGATTCTGATAAAAATATGTACATATGGGGGTCTGTATTTAGTATTAATGTATGTGCACCATCTGATAACACATAATCTTCACATACAGAATTACTACTTTTCTCTAATTGTTTGAAAAGCCAACACAGGAGGTTGCACGATACTGTCTTTTAACTTCCTGTTTTGAGTTAGCATGTAAAGCAGTGAGACATGAGATGTTTCACTGTGCTAGCTTTTTAGCATTAGACCTATGTTGGCAGTGTTATTTTATGCTGCAAGGCTTTTTATGTAGGGCAGTGGTTTTCAAAGCTGGCACAAATGTTTCTAAATATAAAATGAGGAGCTTTATAAAGTATTCAAGGAGCCAACAGGTAGTGGAGGAAACACAGTAACAAATTTTAGAGTTTGCTTTTTTGAAGCGAGAGGGATTCCTCAAAAAATGCCACAGCAATAATTGGGGAAAAATTGTAGAATTCGGTGTCCTAAAAAACACCTCTGTCAGTGTTAAAATTTTACTGCGTAACTAAACACTTGGAGTTGTGGTACAATTGGCTGGGTCAGAAATACACATGACATGTATGCTTAAAAAAAAAAGAAGAGAAAACTGCAGGCAATCAGCTTTAAGATGGATGTTTGGACTTCCAACATGATGTCTGGTATTGGGTCAATACTTGATATCAGCTGATGCTCAAAGCCCAGCTAACAGAATTGGTATCGGAAACGGAAAATGGTATCTGAACCTCACTGCTCATGAAAGAGGAGGGAGGATAGAGGATGATATGACTCCACAGACTTCCATACCATCTTTCCACTTCCCCGCTTCTCCCTCGTGAGTGCTTGGGGTTAGTTAAAATGCATGATTAGGTTGGATTTTTTTTTTTTTTTTGGTGCTGTCATGTCTTAATGGTCATTAATCAAGGTGTATCATAATTCCATGTGGGCCATTCCCTGCAGAAAGTCTTACATATTGCATTGAGCTTTGGGCATGTGGACATGTTTTCTGGAAAACACCCCCATCTCAGCCACACCTCCAAAAGTCCTCTGTTTTGCACCCTAGTAGTTCCACAGATGACAGATCCAATTATATGATTTACAACTTCCCAACGAGCTAAAAAACAGTGGGGTTTTCATACCACTAAAACACATAAATCCCCTGAAGATTGGGTTGGAAGTGAATATTGGACTGGGAGTGACAACACACCTTGTAATGGTTGCTAATGTCTTCACCTGAATGTATAACAACAGCTTGAATACACATGTTCTGCTTCCAGTTTGCTCTGTTGGCTCCAAGTGGGCACAGTGAATGAATATAGCTTTAATTATTAGATGAAAGAGATTGTACGGGAGAAATTATGAGTTGGGCAAGAACAGAACGGGATAATGAAACCCTCTAAAAGTCCACTAAATGTTTTCTTTATTGCTAACTCATTAGCACTCAAGCTAAGTATCCCCTATGAAATATTCCTCCCCACCTGATGAATATATGCATTTAAGTTTTCATTTTTCATCTGAGGTAGTTTGTTAGCCTGCAGTCATTGCTGAGAGCACCTAAAAACCATTCTGTTTCTCTTTGACCCAGAAGACTAAACGAAAGACAAGAAATTTGCAGCTGCAAAAATTAGCATACATGGATGTTAATTTGGGTTTCAGACAATTAGCAAGCCTTTGATGCTATAAATAGGCGTCCCCATCAGTGTTATTGTTAGAAAAAGTCCTTGATGTTGGTTTGAATAATGTTTTATCACTGGGCACAGTTCACAAACAGGTGTTGAAAGTAACATTGTGAAAATGAAGTGAACAAACTGGAACCATGTGATATCCAGTAGCCTGTGGATGGCGCAACTGGTGTGATGCTACAAAAGTCCAATATGAAAAAATGGTCTGAATTTATAAAGCACCAGTTAACCCTAGAATTTATTTAACAATGTTCTACACATGAGTTGACTTTATGGATTTGTGGAGGAGCTGCAGATTCAGTTGGAGAACAACTTTTCAACTTGAATAACATTTGGTTTTCTTTCTATGCATTCCATATATATTTGTGGAATTTACACAAGCTGAGAACTAAGAGTCACTTCTTGAAGTGACCATAGGTTGTGGAAACTAAATGTAGGAGTATTTAACATATTTCACATCAAATCTTACTTGTTTTGTCATTAACATTCAAACCAGCACAGTGCCATGTGTGCCACAGCTACTGAGTCATTAAGTAAGAAGTCCATCAATCACTTTCCTATTAAAACATTTAGAAGCTAACTCGGTCTTAAATTAATTTCAGATTTTTCATCCGTGCTCTCTCTCAGCACTGTTCAGCGTACCCAGAATGTCGAGCAGAGGGGCCGACAGTTGCTACCGACCCTCGGTCAATTTCTGTGGCTCACCTCTGCAGCTCAGATGCAGGGATGATGCCAGGAAGCAGCAGGGAACAAGAATCAAAAGTCTGGCTCGCCTTTTCCCACTTGCCAGATGTTGACTGCTGGGATAAACTGTCAGTTGGCTGCACAGTATGAATTCCCCTTTGCACCCCTTTCCCCTTTGCTGCATCAGACTGATGTTGAGAGTGTTAATTTTCTTTCCTCTTTTTTTATTGACTTAATAGCACTGATCCTACTGTCTAATGCGGCATCACAGATGCACTGAAATTGTTGGACGACTGAACGAGTGTAAGACATATCGGGTATAAACCACAAATATTCTGAGGCTCATGTACCTGATGTTTTCAGTGACAGGAAAACTTCCACATAAGAAAAAAACACAAAAAGCAAAACACATTAGCAAGCTTTTGTACTGACATGAAGGAACTTCTTTGTCTTGTACATTTCTAGTTGTCGTCATTTGAACTGTAGGATATGAGGCTAATCCACCTGTGCACTTGTCTCATGATTCACGCTGTTCTTTAAATAAGCCATCATCTATATATGATTAGACAAAATGTTGAGAAAGTGATTTCTTTTAATGTATATATTTAAATATTCTGAGGCTTTCTGTACTTCACTTCCACCAGATGTGCTATATTTTATTGTATATTATAATGCACGCAAAAAAAAACTTTTTGCAGGGCTGCTGCTGTGATTGATGGCTGAGTCATTGTGAAAAATTGCCAGAGATGTGTGGCTCCTCTCATTAAGACGAGGGGGTAGAGAGAGCGTTCCAGCACTTTCTCTGGCCCATGTACTTACAGTAAGCATGATTCCTTACTTAGAGATATGACTTTGGTGGACAGCAAGTGCTCCGGATGTCACCCGGCTTCACTTTGACTGGCATTTGCAAACTCGGCTAAAATGTGCTGAAGATGGGAGTCTGGCCTTTTCTCATTTTATAAATGAGGTGCTGCACAAGCTTCGGAGCCATGATGCTGCTCGGGAACACGTTGCACCAAATGTGCTGGTGACTGAGCAGTGTCTGCAGAGACTTATGATGCAGTACAGATGTTTGCTGGCATATTGAGAGAGACAGATTTCTGACATCCTTTATTCACGCTGTGTACCCAAGTGAAAATATTTTTGACTAGCACAAATGTATATTGATTTCTGCGGCTTGGCCATATGGCTATAGATTAAGATTCTTGATTGCTAAAGATTTTCTCTTTGACTCCCAAACCAATGATAAGTGCTCCTTGTTCTTAAGAAAAAAAGTCTGTTGTGAAAGAGAGAGGGAAAAAATAGAAATTTGTGTGGCTCTGAATGCGTTAATTCAGGGTATTTTTTTCTTTTTAAATCTAACTGTGTAAATACTGATAAGCAATACAACCGTATATGTAGGTGTATTTACTTCTCAGGTCAAGGATGTTTTGGTTCAACTTTAATTTACTTCATTAGAGATGTTTATGATACATGGAACAACACATATCTCGCTCCTGATGAGGCTCCGTGGGTTGCTGTTTCATTGGATAAAAAAAAGTAACTGGAGATGTCCTTGTTCCTGACAGATAAGGGTAACATCTGCCTTTCCTCCATCCCTCTGCCAGCACTTCAACCGCTCTCAACTTCCCTCTATCCCTTGGTGCATAACTGATTTTCTTCAGCTTTGAAGTGGACACCAATTTACACTCATTTTGTTCTATCATGGGTATTTCTACATTGTCTTCACACCCTTTATATCTCCAAACAGTTCACAATTACTTTGTTCTTACAAGTATAGAGCTTCCTTGAAAAGGAGAAAGTTGTGTCTCGAGTGTTTTCCAAATGTTTGAATTCTTATGATCTTTTCTGTGAGGAGCTGGGGTGAGCAAACCATCAACAGAGCTTAAAAATATTGCTTACATTTTCAACAATAAAAATAAAAAATCCAGCCACATGGAGGAACCACTATTTGTTTTAATGTGATTTGAAAATAAACATCCAGACAGTCTTGGTAGTTTAGTGATCAAATAGTTTGTAATAAAACACGTGCACGTGTTGATTGCCAATACAAGGCGGACATTTGAAATAAATTATACATGAGTGTAAGTAGTACAGTACAATAATACTTATACATGAGTAGTTTTCAGAAGCAAAATCAGAAGTGCATCTGCTTGAAAATCGAGCATCATGTTGAGCCTTGTTCACAAAATAGCTTTTGGGGTTTCGCTAACAACTACAACAAACAAAAATGTGGCTGACACTCATAGTCACCATAAAGAAAATAACCATCATAAAGAAAATAAATTCAAACCCAAAGTTTTTTCTCAAATTAAGAAATTAGACCATAAAACAATCCACAGATTCTTGGATGAAAAAAAAAAGCAAAAAAAAACTTGCAGTTTGACTTGGACTGATGCACCAATGACTTGTCACTCACTTGAGCCTGTTGACTTAAAAACACTTGATAATTATCCCGAATCCATGTTATTTAAAATGTATGCATGAATCAGTTATTTTCAAAGCCACTTGGACTTGGAATTTGAAGTTTCTGACTTGAGACTTGGACTTGCCTTTCTCCACTCGGAACCTGAGGACAAAGTCTTGAGACTTACTTGAGACTTGCGAAACAATGACTTGGTCCCACCTCTGGTAAGAAAACATAAACAACCATGTTCTGTCCATTTTTATGTGACTGAATATCAATAAATCTAAGTGAAGAAAGAAACAGACTAAAAGCAGTGAAGCAAAAACTGAATCCAATAATTACATTTCTAATTCCAAAAAGAAGTGCTAACATGTTCTTTATGTAGCTGTCTTCATGTCCTTTAGCAGAAATTTTAAGGTTTTGCTGTTAGTCTGGGTGGAGTCCTGTCAACAGTTTAACACAGGAAAGGGAAAGTGGGCAGGAACACTGTGGATGTGCCGATAAGGACATAAGTGTCCATTTGTGAGTCATCTGGTTGAGGAAATGGTGTTGGAAAACCGATGTCTGGCCTCTCGTGATGCCACGTGTTATCGTCAGTGGCTGGGAATATGTGCTTTCACATACTGGAATCTGCAAGTGCGTAGGGGCAAAGAAGCACTTGTATTTAATGTGAAAAAAGTACCAGATGTGATAATATGAAATGGCATGTTTCATATTTCACCCACTAGTGAGAAATCAATGGTTGGATGCTTGGCTGAATTCCAAACGAGGGGAGAATCAATGCCATCACCAGCAGTGTGTATTGGGACAATTTTGACACCTTCAGAATACAAAATATTTTTCTGTTTTTTATTTTTTAAAGTCAAGACAACATTGATTCAGACGGGGTGTTTCTTTAGTTTTCAGAATGTGAAAATATTCTCCCTACAGCTCTATAACTGAATATTCATATATATATGTTAGAAACGCTTACAAAGTTTAAATACATATTACAGTATGAATTTAGATCTGACATGGACACGAAGGTGAAACGGGAAAAAAGAAACCATTTGAAGGGGGGGGGGGGGTCACAAGATTGTTGATGTCTAACCGGTGCTGTATTTTTTTCTTTGCATCAAAAGTGCTCCTGATGCAGCCTAACAGCAAATCAATTCTGCGTCTTGCAATGCTGCAACTTATCGGAAAGTTTTCTGAAATTCAGCCCGGTAGTTTGTGTTTACAATCTCGCTAACATAGCAAATAGACCTGATCATATTCCTCCCTAGCTTCTTCCAAGCCGCTTAAGTTTTTCCTTAATTTAAAATTAAATTTAAGAGTTAGACGAGTTAAATATCATTGTGTAATGATGAGAAAGACCCCCTTCAGGCCCTTTTATAAAAAAAAAAACTTCTTTATTTTCTTTAGAATAACGTTTTGTGAATTATCCACCAATTACTACATGTCACATCGATTCAATTCAATTCTTTATTGATCCCTGAAGGGAAAATCAGTTGTTGTAGTAACTGTCATGATTTAAGTCTCTTCAAAGATTCATTGCAGATGGTCATTGCTGTGGGCAGGAAGGATCGCCTGTAGCGTCCTGTGTTGATGCAGACCAGCACAAAATATAATTGGTCTGCACGATAGCATTGTTCTCCCTCATGTTTCTTGCTACTACATCGACTTCATGGACTACAAGAAGAGTAAAAAGAAAAAGGATTAATTGAAATATATGTCAACTGTAAGAGTCAACAAATAAGAAGTAAACAAAGAGAAGCTCAGCACTAGAAGCTACAGTGCTGCAGAAAAGAGCCGACATCTTCAGGTAGTGTTTGGTGGTGTAATTACAGAGCGACACATAGAGTACGTATGGACTGCACATGTAGCCTGCATTAAAAAGCATAAATCAGGTGTAAATGCCATCAAAATGCTGGATATCCAACAGTTAAGAAAGCATGCTATTCCTCAAGAAAACAAGACCTCGTTTGTTTGTTTTTTCATGTTTGCTAGTTAAAATATAACATGGCATAACACTTTAACAAGATTTACATTTGAATCAGAACTAGTGTTTGTAGTAAATGGAAAAGTCATTAACCCAATGTAATCGAATCAGAACAACAAATACTGTCGCTGTTGATGTGCAATGATGCTATAGGTAAACAAGATTAAGAAAAAGAAAGAAATCCAAGAAACCTACTAGATGTATCAAAACATTATTTATTCATTCATATTTTTGCACAGCCTTTTTTTTGTTCCAGTAAACATTGCAGAGATATGAAGAACGCAGTAGTAAACCTGCAGTCAATATTCTTTTTTCTGTTTTTTAATCCTAGAAACAGTGAAGTTTAAGCATTTTCAAAACTCTCATTCATTAATATGAACTGATAATCAAAATGTTAAATGATTCTGCTCTACAGTGATAAAACTAACGCATGCTCATAAAATAAACATACGAACGTCTGTCTTATGCAAGTGAGTGTTTTCAGAAATGCGCTTCTTCATGCCCCTGACGTTTGGTTCGTCATAAGCTTTATTTTATAGGTGAAATGTTAAAAATAAAAGCAGAACCCCTCATACGTTTAATGTGTGGCAATATCGAGAACACTTTCATCTCAGAGAGAAGCAAACGGGCCCCTCCTGTCACAGACAAACAGGTTACGTGACATCCACGAGAATCCTCTGCGAGTTCATTTGGAAGATCGTTTTCAGTGCACGGGCCACAGGAGGAGGAGCACGCTCGCTGGGAAAGCGGTAATGACTGTCCAGGGAGTTTTAGTGTTACTACAGGTGAAAGAATGGAGTGTGCTATCCATAACCCGCATGACTACAGAAATATAGAGCAGTTTGTGACTTCCTTAATTCTTAGTATAGTCTGGGCAGTCTGAGGGCTTTTATATTCACCTGAAGTCCTGTTTACAGTGGATCAGGGAGAGGGATGCCTTAAAGTGTACTTCTGGATTCTGTTTCTTCAGAGCCATTATGAAAACCTTTACTGGTCAAAGTTCAAGTGTTTCAAATTTGTGGATTTATCAAATTATGCCGAATGAAATCACATTTCTCAGACATGTCATAAAGCAGAAACTGTAAAAGAACATCTGTGCTTAGTATGGAATGAAGTGAAGATGGGCGATACATCCAAGACTGGTGGAGAATTTACAACTGTTGTAATTTTATGTCATATTTTCCAAAAAGAAATTAATTTAAAGCTAAAAATAAAAAATGCTTTTTCTTTTGACATTCGTGATTGTAAGATAAAAATTCTTGTTTGATTAAATAAATAAAAATAAAAAAATCTTATGAGAATTAAAAAAAATAAAAATTTGTGATATTAGAAGAAAAAAGTAGTGCATTTAGTACAGTCTCAATTTTTTTGTTCATGATTTCTGGGAAATTTTAGATTTTATGACAAAAATTCACTTTTTTATGAAAAAAAATTGATATTGCTAAATTAACCATTTTACAACATTTCATTTTAAAGAATTAAAGCTAGTTCTTCATTTTATTTGTGCTTGTACGAGACCATTTTGTGATTTTAGAAGAAAAGCCTCAATTTTATGATCAAATTTTGTGGAATTTGAGACTTCTAACAAAAAAATCCTTTTTATTTTTTTAATTTTTTTTTTTTTTTACTTATGACTGAATCCAGTAACTAGAAAAAAAGAGGGAAACAAAAAAAATAGCTGGCCCTTTAATGGTAACCATGGTGATGTGTCCTGGGATGAAATGCAATATGACACCCCTGTTTTTAGATTTTAAACTACCCAAGACCCCCACAAATAGAAATGTACCAAAACTAGACATTGTGGTGGTCTACAACTCCAGAAGAAAGCAGTAGCTATGGACGTAGCAATCCTGAGTGACAGCAACATCAAGAAGAAGGAACACAACAACTTGGAATAATACCAAGGCTTGAAAGAAGAAGGAGAAAAGATGGCAGTGAAGGCAACATTAGTCAGAGTGCTGACGCCCAAACTGGGAGAGTGCACTAAGTCAAAGACCTCTTTTTAAATCTCTAAAAGCTCCTCTCTCTGTCTTCTTCAGAGTAAGATAACGATGCGTTCACAGCCTCAGAAGTGACTAGAGTTGGACTTGTTTTTAAATGAGGAGAAATAGCTCATCTATCTATAGCTTAAACTTACAAAACCCTGATTTCAGAAGAAAATAAGGTTCTTACATTTGGTAAATACATGCATTTTCTCCTTTTTTTCTTACTATTTCTGCATCAGAAATTAAAATTGTGGGTTACATTATTTAAGTCACCATATTACCTTTTTTTTTTCCCCCCTTTAATGGAAAACTTGAATAAAACCTCATGATGAAAGACATTCGCTTCGCCACTTCAGCGGTACAAAGCAAAACAGCAGAAGCAAAAACATTTCAGAACAAATTCAACTAAAACACAGAAGTTACAGCGTTTCACAACATTGCATTTTTCAAAACTGAACGACCAAACGAAGCACTGAAACATTAAATATTTCTTGAAAATTCAAGAACATAAAGTGACATGAAAAAAAAAAATCAAACAATTATTCAAAATGAACAAGGATATGTTTTGTCTTTGGAATCTGTAATGTTCCCCACTGCTTTTATTAAACTCCAAAGGTCCGTCAGTTGCCGATGAGGTTAGCCATAGTGGTGCACAAAGGTCATTTTTTACTGAATTGGTGTTATAAATTTTGTTGCTGCAAGGTTGTGACAGCCATAATGACAGTGTAATTTTGTTCTCATGCACCTCTAGATGAATGATAATGCAGCTATAAAGGTAAAATAGTTCTGTCTCTGAGCCAGATGGCATGTGGTGATGGTGTCTGGCTCGCAGTCAAGGTGGACAGCAGACAGGCGCGTACTCTGACAAGCCAATAGATTTCATACTTGCCATTGCCCCCATCCATCCCACCTCTATGGTCAATCAGCAAAGATAATCTTTTGAATTAAGAGGAAAAAATCCAGGGTGAACACTTTGATGAGATAAAGTACCCTTTGTCAGTGCTGGCAATGGTATTTTAATTAAATATATGAACACATAGTCCTGCCCCAGATGCTCAAGTCTAAACAAAGATAGCATCATCTAATCAAAGACAGGCTCGGAGTGTTTCAAGGGCAGAATTATTTTCTATTAGGGCCCTTCTCCTCAGGGATTAAGCCAATTTTCTTTATGATAGAATCAGCATATTGTAGATTGGATGTGGTGATTGTGTCACAGCAGGGTGGGTGGCTGCTTCCAAATGCTCGCCCAGCACCTTCAATTCTTTGAACATGAAGGCAATGTGATGCCCAAACATGTATTTTCCCTCTTGATGATTGCTTTGGTGGAACAAGGGAGTTTCCTGATGTTAGCTGTTCAGTGGCTTCTTGCTTATCACACCACCTCACAGAGCCACTGATCGCTTCATGCTCGTTACAATCAGTGCTTCTCCAAAATATAGAAGTGATAACCAAGGTAAACTTTGCTAGAGCTGCGTCGGGATTTCAACCTGGTGATCACAGGAATGTAACACCAAACATCAGCTTCATGAGAAGCCCCAGTTATATAGTCGTCTGGATTCTCTGTGGATGGTGTTGAATTGGACACTGCTGTGAACCAGCAACTTAATGAGATCTCCTGAAGGGACGATCTTGCTAATGTGTACACATCTGCTTTCATCACAGGAGCTGGATATGGCTGGAAACTAATACCAACACCAAATTCGATCATGAATGCTAGCACACAGCAGTTAGTTATACACGATCAAGCCGTAAAATGTCATGTTCTCTAATTGGGTTGCTGAGCAGCCTGGTGGTTTTCTGGGATGAGTTAAGATGCCCTCGGGAAACTTGGGGGTTCAGTTGTAGAAATTTGTTATTATTTAGCCGACACCCTGGAAAAAAGATAAAAGAGGGGAGAAAAAAAGGGCCAGTTTCCTTTAAATATAATGTGCATGCAATGCAGGAATGTGGACGATTTGTGCTGCAATTAAGATCTTGATTTCAGGCTTCGGACATTCACAGAACCAACTGCCTGGCTCTTCTTGTACTTTCTTAATTGGCTTCATTTCAATCAATGGCTCCCTGAGAAAAGATGGAGGATCAGAGATTTTAAATTCCAGGTATGTTTACAGTGAATGGGCACCATCTCTGTTCTGACAGGCATCACTGAACTCTGAGTCAGACAGAGGGGCACAAAGTGATTAAGACATTTTCTTAAGGTGTGATTATTAATCAACTTCCTTTTAGCGTGTAAAAGTGTCAAAAACTGCAACAGTGGTGACAACTGCACAACTGACGCAGAAGCATAAATCAGCCTTAATGGATAAAGGACAACAATTCCAGTCAGGTCCCATCAGGGTGGAGTTTTTGCTTTGCGGAATGAAGATGGTTTTAAAATCAACCATCACAACTTCAATCAGTTGTCCAGGAAAAAGTCTGCAGCTTTTTAAAAGGCCATGATCGTTGGAACAAAACCATCCCTCACCATACGGATGCATGCTTTTCTAGTTTTGATTAAATCCAAACTTGGCATGACTCGCCCATTTGAACACTTTGTATTTCTTTAATTGTTCTTTGGAAGAAAAATGTGAGTTTGAGTTATCACTATGATCGGTATTGATACTTGATATTCACTGTAGAATTCAGGATTGGTCTCTCTTGTTTTGTGGACTGTTATTCATGTCTAGGATGATCTTTTGACCAAAAAAAAATTCCTATTTTGTTTTTTGTTTTTTTCTATTTGTGCAAAATGTTTCCGATTGCAAATTGGTTATTTCAACACACTTTAAAGATGGTTTTAAGTGAACATCTCTTTTTCCACAAATTATCTTTCTTTGCGCCATAAATATGTAGTGTGGATTTAATTTTATCCTGTTTTTAATATTAAAGGCTGACTTTCACAAATATGCAATGTACATTTTTTAAAATCATTTTTAGTGTTATATTTCCTCTATTATTTAGTTTTATTGAGGTGAGAAAAAAAAAATTCCGTGGGTGTTAAATGCGTGAGTTTTTGAATGAGTTTTCCAACAATGTCACCCACATAACAGACTAATAAATAAATAAATAAATACCTAAATACCATGCATCACAGGGTTGAAGGACTTATATGAAACTGTGAATCAAATTCTTGATAATCTTAAAAGAAAATATATGAAGGTATAGACACTCAGTGGCACAAACAGCAGAGAATAAGCCCAGTAAAGACATTTTTACAAGACAAAGGGCAGCAAACACACTTTTTTTATTCCAAATCTATGGGACTTGTATCAAAATGTCATTGGACTTCAAGTCAATACCTCACACTGAGTGACTGAGGGAGAACTTGTGGTTGCCTTTAATGAAGCAAGAAAAAACATTTTATCTGGCGAGACTGACTTTAGGCAATTACTTTAAGGGCATTCCTCAATCAATAAAACACTGCTTCTTCTGTGTGCGCCAGCATACAGGTCTGTTTAATACAAAGCAATGTTTTTGATAGTTTGTCTGAAAGGTATCATTCTTATCAGCTGCATTTTTGTTGGATTTTTTTTCTTTTTTCTTTTTTTTTATTTAAACAAAAGCATGCTCGTATGCAAATGTCCCCCCACCCCCCACACCATGGCTCATTTTTACATGGACCCTAGTGCATGAGAGGTGGCCCAGCTGACAGACAGCATTTAAGCATGTTCATTTGCTTTGAGAAAATGTGATGTGTAACCATCCTGTGAGCTCTGAGCAGCAGCTGCCAAAACTGAATGCCCACCGGCTTTTATGAGAATTCAGATAAAAGTGACCCCTGCAAACGAGCTTTATCTGCTCAGGGCTTCCAGTGGCACAACGGTCACTGCAAAAAAAAGGGGAGGGGGGTGGTTACATTTCAGATTAAAATCTTTTGTTCTTTATGCTGGGGTGACCTTGTAAGATCTAAATTATGAATACATTGCAGATATGATGTTCCAGTTAAACACAGGATTTGAACTCTTTTATGGAAAAAGACAAATTATTGCTTGCCTTTTTGTTGGTTTATACCAAAATGATCCAGTTTGGGCAACAATACTGTAGCAAAACCACAGGAACACTGACTTGGCCCACATTTGTCTTTGATTGACAGCATTCACTTAAGGTGAATGTGAGTGCCTAAACTCAGCCACATATCTGCCACACATGACCCAGCTCCTCTTTTTCTTTGGGTTTCGCCCGACTCCCACAACTCTCACTGTATCTCATGTCAAAGCTATCTTTTAAAATTTAAGCCACGATTGGTTTCTAAATCATATGCTAAAAGCCAAGTTTGGCATAGTTCATGAAACATATGAATATTCTGCTTTGTGTGCCTTTTGAAAGATAATTTCAGGGTTGCAATTTCACAATTTTAGAGTCTGTTACTCCAAATGCTCGGAAGGTGCTTGTGAATACAACTCTGTGCAGCCTTTGTCTCTTTTGAAAGGAATAAATTCTTTTGTGTGAGGATTCGAAAGCATTGTGTTTATAAAGGTAATGCCTTCAAATATAAAAAAAAAAGGTTGTAACTTGGTTTTAACTTTTGCTATATATTTTTGAATTATATGGGCAACAGCAAATATAAATGCAATTGTTAGATGTTTGTTGTCTTGCTTTAACTTTCTTTGTTTTGGCAACGTTTTTTTTTTTTTCTTTTTTTCATCTCAGCTTGGCAAGTCACACCAAAGGCACGTGAGAAACAGTAAGCACACTGGAAGTGACACTTTTCATCGCATCTTTGTATTTTCACGCTTTCAAATCAAAAGACTTGTCAGGTTTTGGATTTTCTGATTAAAATAAACAGCAGGTGTCCTCACACATTCACTAAGACTTTTTGCATACGACTATTGGCTACTTGCTACACAGTTTGTGTGTGATAACTTCCTCCCAGCACATGCTTGGCCTCCATCTAGTCTTCTCTCTCTCCTTCTGATCCATCATCATGGACCGATTCTTTATTTTTCTTTTATTCCTGTCCCTAAAAGTCTTGCAAAACTCCATTTGCATTGCAATACCTTTGTTTGTTCAAATAAAGTTACTACTTTAGAGTATTTTTGAAGGTGTCCTTGTCCTCAACAACAGTGTAGCACTGTAAAATGACTTGAAGTGACAGAAATGACCCCTTTATTGCTTTTTCCATATTCCCGCAACATCTGTGTGACTGCCATGACCTTCTGTTGTCTTCTGAGATATGACTCTCAGTCAAAAACTTCTTTTCAGCTAACCTAAAATAATGACTCCAAAGCTTACAAAGATGTATCTCACTTCAGACAAACAATTTCACTCGTGTCTGTTATGGTGGACAGTTGTGATATTCTCTCATCCAGGAAAGCCTAACCATGACAAGTCTCCAAACCTTTGGCAATACACCTTTTTGTTCTAGATCATACATGAGTGAACCAAATGACTCTGTCTTGGGAACAATTTACAACAACAGATGAGCCCACCACATAGAAAATGTACTTTTCTTTCTTTCTTTCTTTCTTTCTTTCTTTCTTTTTCAGCTCTACCACTGCTGCTGAGAAAATTGCAGCAGCACTTCTGGCATCCCAATTTACAGCTTTTACAGGTAGGCAGGAGTTCCTTCAAAGACGAGCCTTCAAATTTTAGAAGATGTAAAAACCGTACCCATGAGATTTCATAATAATCTTTCATTAAAAGACCTTGAGATGAATTATAGAAAAATAGAAAGAAATTCAACTCATTCACATTTCATGCACAGTCGAACAATTCCAGGTGTGTCTTTTATGAGTAATAACCAAAATTAGTATCCAAGTTCTCATAAGAGGATGAAACTCCCGTAGGACGAATTATGTGCCAGGATTAAATTAAGAAAGCCTTCTGATGCCATCACATCACCCAGAGCATCTGTGTCTGTGTTCCCATAATTATCCATGTCCCATTAAGCTGAAAAACGTAATCCATGCCATTGCTAATTTTGGTATTTTAGCATATATCGTGTCACTTAGGTGCAGCTCCCAACGGGTCTCCAAGCTGGTCAGTGGATTAATTAAATTGTACTTTTCTGTTTGTGTGTGTTTGTGTGTGTGTTTTCTAAAATATCTGTTGATGTAATATCATCAAAACCAAAGTTCTGTCTCTTTTCAGTAGATTTATTGGTTGAAATGACTTGCTAAGAAAAAAAAAAGTTTGTTTTTTGTAGTGTACAAGGATTGTACACTTTTAACCAGGTAAAATTCAAAAGCATGTCATGGACTTTCAAAGTTCATTCTTCTTTTTTTTAAAAAAAAAACACCAAACAAAACATTTAAAACAAGATGGTATAATCAAAGTAATCAAAGTTGTGTTTTTATGAAAGGAAGGATATGGAATTAGAAAGAACACTTCATGTGTTTTATGTTTTGAACATATTTTTAATTATAGATTTAGAGTAACTATAAATATATATAGCTTTAACATATATATATATATATGTGTGTGTGTGTGTATATATATATACACATATTTATATATATATATTAAAGCTGTGTCATCTTTGCAGACTCCTGTAATCTACCTTTCATGAGACTCAAGACTGCAGAAAAAAACTGCACCTCCTTTCTGCACATTAAGCAGGAGACTACTTATGAATTTGTTGTCCATGTTTTGTATTTGCATCTGCTGTTCCTTCGCCAACGCTCATTAAATTTTGCAACCTTGCATCGAGTTGGTGCTGTCGTCTCTGACCGTATCGGTGGTGAGGCAGATCACGTTGTCCCGGGTGAGACAATTTTCATTTTAGGGTCTCTCAGTATTTTTGTTTTCCCATTCCATAAACTATTCAATTAAAAAGCTATTCACTATGAAGGAAAAAGTACTAATCTGAAACCTTTTTAAGCTCTTTATCCAGTACAGAGCACTTTTCAAACCTTGAAAACGGAATATGAAAATTCCAGTATTCTCAAGGATAAACCATGAGTTCTCTTTTGTAGTATAACCCTGTTGAATTTGGGGTATTTCAGACTTATTTTATTTATTCCCGTGCTAGTTCCTGGTGCCTGCTTGCAATATTTTGAAATATCAATAATTTAAAGATACATTTGATTTCTCAGTTGTCAGATTAGCCTTCACTCAGGTCAAAAGACTTCTGTACCAGTGTAAATATCATACAGTTCTAGCAGGGATGATTTTTTTCTTTTAACAACTACATTAAACAAAAGCAATTAAACTTCTGAGCCAGATTTTCTCCTTTTGTTTTAGAAGATTGTGTTCAGTGTGTCTATTTTATTTTTTATTTTTTGTGTAACTTGTCTGAGAGTTCATCGTGGCACCGCAAAAGCATCTTTTTTGCTCCAGTTTTTCACTCCCAGGATGATCTGATTGAAGTTTCCTTCGGCTACGTTCAGTATAGTTTAGTAAATCCGATCAGAATTCAGTCTTTCTGAATTTTTACATTTTATAGCTGTGATCAGAACTCATATGTGTGTGTATGCATGCATAGAACAAATGCAGACAAACCAAAATAGAGGATAGCGAACCGGGACGAAAATCCCATTTAATTTTTGGGAGGGACAATAAAAAGAAATTCAGAGGGTAATCCCTGGGGAGGGACATGAAAATAAAGCTCTACCCTTCTCTCTTTCCTGCTCCTTTGTGACTTGCCTTCCAGGGTTGAGCCCTCAGCATGTTAAATAATGTTATTAAAATTAATAATAGCAGTTCTAGCATTGTGTATTAGTCCATATTCTACCTGTATACGGGTTTTTCTGTGTTCAACCAGCAATGTCAACAATGGTATTAGGTGGAAGGTGGCAATGATACACCTTTATGATTACATCTAACAGAATTTATTTGCACCCTGCTCTAATCTCTACTGTTGTCCATCGAAGTAGCTTCACAAGAAACTGAACCGCAAAATAAGTTCCAAAATTAAAAAGGAAATAACTTCAAGAATAATCCAACAACATCAAACTACTCTTAAAAAAAATATACATTTATTGTAGTGTCAACAAACAAAAATGCAAGATATTACAACTATGCCACAAAATACAGCAACTTGTAACTGTAAAAATAAATAAATAAATAAATAAATTATAACTGTAGGACTATAAATAAAATAAAATGTTTTAATCATCCATTCATCAATTTAACTAGTGTATGTTATTTTATCTGTCTATCTGTGAAAAACTAAAGTTCAGTGTCTGTCAAGCACACTAAAACATTTCCATCTCACAGAAGATCAGCACCACTTTTATAGACAGAAAAACCTCTTCTGGTGTACAATCAGGGTGGTGGCAGACGTTGTGAACTTTGGAAAAACAGCCCCTTATATGGTGGCTTTTGGTGACTCCTAAGGGAATTAAAATTAAGAGCTGCAGAATGGCGGCAGACAACAAACATCCAGCAAGTAGAACTGATAATACAGAAAGTCATTGGTCTCAGAAACATTTGTAACGTGGTGGGGGCACAGAGGCGGGGACACTTTAATAAAGTAGATTCATTTCCTGCATTCTAATGTATTTTAGCAGGTTGTTATCCATTTCGACCTGTGAGTAAATGATTGATTTAAAGACAATTTGAGAGACACATTCAACAACAAGTCTTCATTCAACTGGTCCAAATATGCATCAGCCTGTTTTTAAACTCACTGACATGGCTGAGATACTGGAATTAATGTCACACAATTTATCACCAGCAATGACTTAGAGGTGCATTTTACTTTAATTTTATTGATTATTTTTGATTATTATTCTGATTTAGTTTTAGTTGTAACATAATATGTCTTTTTGACAAGCAGTGGTGACACTGAAACACTCAAATAAATAAGAATTCATAACTTAAAGGTGTTTTAATTATTTTAAAATGCACTAGATTATGATTTCAGAACAGTAGTATCTTACAGCACTCACACACTTTAAACATTGATATAAGTATACATTTTGGATTTTGAGTTTGAAAGTGAGCTGAGCCTTAAATGAGGCTAAATGAAATCACATTTTATTGATTATATAGTTTCATTACTTAATCAATGGTCTTACCATCTGAATCTTAGGTTGTATGATGATGATTCAAGAACTGTTTTATGAAGAAAACACTGAAACACTAAATCTCAATCTCATTCATGGTCTTACACAACAGCAGAACTCATTCATTCACCATCTATACCCACTATGTCCAGTACAGGGTCATGAGGGTCTGCTGGAGCCCATCCCAGCTCACTCTGGGAGAAAGGCAGGGGTCACCCTGGACAGGTCGCCAGTCCATCACAGAACAGCAGAACTGTGGAAAATATAGTTTTTATGCCAATGTTGAATTTAGATGAAATTATTTGAGCTGCTGGTGGATCTGCTAACATTGAATAATCAGATAAATTTTCCACAAAAACAAACAAACAAACAAAAAAAAGCAAAAACAAAAAAAAAACGCCCTGTAGAGAAATTATAATTTCATTTTTGTGCTTTCTATTTATTTAACTCAACCCTCGACTCTTCAAAGTAGCAGCCAGACCCCTCAACGTCCTCTCAGTCTGGTTTCCTCATTATCTAAGCTCCTGGTAGGTCATGTTCATGTTCAGCTGGTCCAATCTCACTTTCTGGACATTACAGAGAACTGGTGTGATAAATGACCAACTGCTTTCACACTTTGGTGAGGTTTCCTCATCAGGTGAGACTCCCGCTGAAACTTGGCATGCAGACCAAACCACTTTGTGGAATTGTGGGGGTTCGGTCATGATCTTTCAATAATTAAAAAAACACATATAACGTTTAGAATTTGCATCTTTTAAGTTGTGCTTTTATTTAAAATTACTATATTATTGTTCCTTTTTTTATTTGGGTTTACAATGAATTTTTATGGGGGACATCTTTATGGAAGGTGGGACATGTCCCCTGTGACCCCCACCCACCAGTATGAATCAGTTTGAATCCTAGTTAGTACAGATCATCAGAGTACACCAAATACAAAAAAAAAAGGTTCAATGATGAACAAAAAAACCAAGCAGGTGGCGATGCTAGAGAGAGAGATTTTAATTAAAACCAACAGTAAATCTTAGGACACAATGTTTTAAGAATATAAATGTAGCTGTTGCTGTGATAATCCTGCATCAGTGGACACATAGTGAACAGTTCAATCAGTGACACCAATGATCAGCAGTATTTTCATCCATGACGACAAGTAAAACAGTCCAACTTCTGAGAAGTAGTTTCAGAAAGACTCAAAGACATGTACCTTTAACCTTCTCTTGTCCAGGCAGAGTTCTGTGGCCCAGTTATGGATCACAACCCACCAGTTGAGAATCTCTGGAATGTTTCAGTCACCAGTGTTTCTCAAAGGACCCTTCCACAGTTTAAACAAACTCTGTCTATTACTAGGAAATAAATCTTGATTATAAATATTGAGTATAAATCTTGATTAGGGACCAAAATAATAAGAATCAGACCAGAATATGAGTTTGCATTAATATAAAAAAAACAAAAACACTTCTTACCAGACTCTAAAATGTTATCCCACTGAAGTGATAGTGTGGAGAGAATTGTTTTAACTCTCAAATGAGTCTTTAACCATAACTGTTATTAAAATTGCTGAGAAACTTGATAAGCATATCTGAATGAATGTCTGTTTCAGCTGCAGCAGCATGCTCTGTACAGAAGCTGCTATACATTAGTTTGCGTAACAGTAAAATGAATGATCTCAAAATAAAACACATTTAAAGACAGTCAATGTGCAGATTTTTCTTTTTTTATGGAACATGAAGAGGAAGTTGGCTAATTAGGCCATGTTATGACTTTTTGTTCACAAATAAATTTGTTCTCAAATCCTTCCCGGTTTTTGCTCCAGTTTTCCGTGTCTTCCAACCCAGGTATCATCAGAGCGTAGGACTTTGAATCGAACACATTTTTCTTCCAGTACCTTCAAATATAGAACATGAACATTAGTAAATGTAAAGCATAATATAAATTATATGAAATACACAGACATACACACACACGCACACACACACATATATATATATATATATATATATATATATACATAAATATACATACACACACACGCACACACACACACACACACACACATATATATATATATATATACATAAATATACATATATACACACCCACACACACACACACACACACACACACACACATGCTCTTTGGAATATCTTACTGAAGAGTATCAGGGCGTCCATCAACCCAGACCCAGTCGTTGTTGCTTTTATACAGCCCCAGCCAGTATCCATGATATACATCATGGTAGGGCTTGATGTTCTTGTTGATGAACTTCTGAAAATCAGAACATTTCACAAAAACATTCACACTTTTTCCTTTTACAAGGAACTGATTTTTAACCAGTGATCAAAAACTTATCATAAGAGGTTAATGTTTTATTGTTGGTGTAACTGTGGTGTTAAAGCCCACCTGCTCATCCAGGTCATCAATGACAACCAGATCTGCAGCTATGTCTTGGCAGTACTGTCGGCTTTCTTTCCATGTCTTCCAATTATTGTCTTTATTATAAAACAGGTAACACTTGTTCTGGTACTGAATCCAGTAATTCCGACACGGCTGGCACTCTGAATTCATGAAAGCAGAGAAAGAGAGCAGAGAAAGGGAGGAAAATTCAATTCAAGTCCAGTTATAAAATATTCTAGAAATAAATAACAAACATGATCACAAATATAAATGGCTGGTTGCACTGTTGGAAAGCATGTAGCTGAAGTAGCTCCAGTTTAACATGGTTCTACTAAAACCATAGTATTTCAAGTTTAGCCCACAGCTGAGCTCCAGAAGTTCAATAACCCTACAGAGTCAGCACAGCCAAGCATGAAATAGTTTTATGTACAAACGTGGTCTCTCATCCACGAAAAAGAGAGAAAGATATAATTCACCTGTAAG
>JBAMYA010079635.1:0-22500 GCA_037176975.1 Arrhamphus sclerolepis | reverse complement strand
ACTTGTGAGGATATTTTATTGCCTTTTTTTTGGCATTTGACAAATGCAGAATTTTGCACAGGTAACGTTGATAAACCTCATTTCTCTGTTTGACTCTGAATGAATGAAGAGCCACACAAATCCATACAATGGCTGGATGGGTGACTGCAGATTTTGTACTGATACACCCAGTCTACCACAGAGAATAATTACATTACTCCAACTGTTATCATAGTTGTATGTATGCATGTAAACATCTGGAGCCTGATTTATAGCCTTCTGCGTCAGACACACATATGCTATGCATGGACATTGCACTGTATTTAGCATTTATACTTGGCTGTTGTTGTTGTTTGGGTCACGCTGTAATTTCACCACACACTGCTAGAAGGTTCCGGTTCTTTTCTGCAGTGGTGTAGCTTACACTGCTGACCGTCATTTTGTGTAATTTCTTCAAAGTTAGCAACGGAGCAAATAAAGTATCTATTATGTGAGTTGGCGCCAAGCGCTGACCATCAGTCATTGCAGCAAACTATCCTTTTATCCAACTTGAAAGTGACGAGGAAAAAGTTGCAGCGGGAAATAAAAAGGAAAAACGCTAATCTACCAAGGCTCTACTACCTTCCACAGCTCCCACACAGCACTTTGACCTGGAAGTATTGGAAGAAGCCACCATGGAAAGATGCAGAGAATAAAATGGAAACTAAAGCGTATAGGCCACATAAAATCTTTAGAGTTGTCGGGACAATTCACTGTTAGCCATTTTTTTTAATTTGCTGTCAACAGATTTATCTGTTGTTTTGGCATGTGGCGTAATCGGTCCACCAGAAAAGCCGAGTACAAACAAGCTGTAAGCAGACACTAACTGCACCTTTCATGGCAGAGGATGAACGCTTGGTTTCCTACAATTTCCTTCACGTGCTTGTGTATTTGAAGGAAGAAATAAGTATAATTAAAAGGCCTGCAATGGTTTTTGTGTGTAATAGTCCTGTATGTCTCAGTCCAGATGCTCAGGCATTTCTTTTTTTCTTTTCTTATTTTTCTGGCTTTGTTGGCTTTTATTCACAGTAATTGTTATAGAAAAGTATGGGAGAAAGAGAGTGGAAGACATGCTGCAAAGGGCCGCAGGCCAGGAGTTGAACCTGTAAGCGCTGAAGGAGGACTTTAGCCTCCGTACACGGGCTGCCTGCTTAAACCACTGGGCTTTGCAGCGGCCCAGGCTTTTCATATTTTTAGCGTTTATGTGACATTCAGCAGCAACATCAGATCATCTGGAGTGATGGAGGAGCTGAGGAGTATCTATTAAGCTATTATCAGATCAGTGAAAAGGACAACATGAAGAACTACCACTGTCATATAATAATGACTTCATTTTTGCCATTCAGAAGTTGATTTGACACTTTGAAGTGTCCTGTCCTTCTCCAGTATCATCTACCTCTCTTTGCAGTGAAGCTCCTTAAAGTGCAACTCTACCTCCAACGACAAAAAAGAAGGTCCATCTTTCCATTTCTTCTGAACTAAAGCTGAACTATTACATTTTGATGTGCACGCTCAAGCTCTTAAAAGATTTCTTGGTTGACGCATGCAGTTTGTTTTTAAAATTATTTTGCAGCCTAACCCCTCTCAGTCCCGTTCTCATTCCTCTTGAAAGTGGAAAACAGAATCCTCCACACTGGTCCCAGTGGGCTGTACATGCTGTGATGTCAGATGAAGAGATGAGCTCTGTTATGACAGAGCATCGCAATAACCCTGGTGCAAGACAGCAGAGTCTGTTTCTGGGGCCCCTGACGCCCCAGAAACAGGATTCACAACAGAGTAACGTAGATTATTGCATATGTGCATGCTTCTTTATTTGTGTATATTCGAACATGATTATTAGGTTTTAGTAATGTTGCAGAACATTAAATGGTGCCACAGTTTATTTATTTATTTTTCTCATCAGAGGCACTGCCAGCGAATGATCCCATCGAGACTGTTGTCCTCGTGTTATATTTCATTAAGGAACTTTCACGAAACTTTGTGCCCCTGCGCAGTCAGTAAGATCCTTTGGGGAGGTGACAGGGCCGGCTGTTCGCCAGATGGACAGTGAGAATCCTGGAGGAAGAACCTTTTGAAGAAAGCTTTCTTTTATCTTTCATCTCACATTGTCCAGAGGATGTGGAGACACTCTTTACGTTGTTTTTGATGTTAAAGCACCGAAGATTAATTCAGTGCTATTTAATTTCTGGTGGTTGTCTCTGTAGTGAGGGTCCCCCTCATGAGCCAGGTCCTGCTCAAGGTTTCTTTCCTCTTGAAAGGGAGTTCTTCCTTGCTGTTGTTTGGCTTAAAGGTTTTCTCGCAGTAGGGGAAGCTGTACTTGACCCTGCTTATTATTATTCATTTTTGCTCGGGAATCGAAAGTTGAATTGAAATGGTCGGAAGGGTAATAAATGAGTTTAATAAGTAATTACTAAACTAAGGTGCAAATGTGACTACCATCATTTTCTCACATGTATGTTAACTCTTATTGGGACAGTTTGAACCCAAGATAATCTTTTTCTTGATTTCCTCCACTGTTTGCATTTCAGCAACACAGTTCAAAACAGCTGGAAGAGTAAAACTTTTACCATTTTCTTTCTCACAACACTGCCTTTTTTTCCCCTCTGCCTTTTTTAATTTAATTTTATGCTGCAACTATTGCTGCACTGTTTTACTTGTCTAAGCCTTTGTTTTATTCCCCTTTTTCTCTAAATCTATTTGTGCTGTTTCATTATGGATTATATTTGCATCATGCTGCTTTTACTAATTTATTACATTTCTGTTCTTTTTGTCTTAATGTCTTTGAAAAGCGCTTTGTGTTGCCTTTGTGGATGAAGTGTGCTACACTTTCCCTTCCTTGCCTCGAGTGCCCAACAGTCTGTCAACAGGTGTTCCAGCTGATGACTTTTAATGATGAATGACAGTTATTTATGGAACTGGAGATCACAAGTTTCCAGTTTAGGCTTGCCCTTTACACATCGAAACAGTCGGGTGCATGGTCCAGGTAGGTTGGCTGACAGCTGACATACAGGTTGTTTGTGTCATGTTGTGGATGAAATAAAAGATACTTGAGATCATTGAGGCTGAGATCCATCTTATTGGAACATATTTGAAACCATTTTTCTTACATGGGATTTGAATCTGGTTTGGAAAAATAGCATTTTATGTTTTATTTGTTTGTTCAGGTTGCTGTTCCAGACTGTCTGGATACAATCTGGATGTGCTAAAAATGGATTTGGGCTGGCAGCGTGAGCATAGCTTTAGTCAAATGGAAGATTAAACAATAAGCTGTGCTGGAAGACAACATGTGGTGTTGCTGCTGCTCTTATTGCACTGGTATTCTGATAAAGAATGAAAATAAGAGTAAATCTGTTTAATATGAAGGTTTCATTGAAACATTCTGGTATGAAAATAACGTTTTACTTTTCCACTTAAAGAACAGAAATGTCCAAATAGGCAGCTTGCTTTTGCAGTAACAGAAAGCTATTCAGAAATGTAAAAGGGAAGGTGATGAGTTTAGTCACTTGTTTGCTGCCATCTTTCTCAACCTTAACAGAGGTGAAACAGAAAAGTTATCCAAGGTGACGCATAGATTTGCGGCGGGGACCAGATTAGGCGGTCTGTCTCCTCAGATGGAGAACCCTCGCCTCATTATGTCCTGCTTTTTGTTGCTCTTCAGTTCCTCCAGTAACGGTGGAGGTATAAAGCAAAGCTTGGCTGACCCTCAGAGCCTCAAAAGCAACATTAATGGGAAATACAGCAAGTTGAAGTAAACCAGGATAATCCTTTAATGTGCCCGCTTGTTACCTTATTGATGTGCAATGCATGTCAAGGTCTGATAAGTGTTTTCCTGCTCACGGGAGCACATCAGCATTTTGGTTCAAAGCACAAGTGAGGCTGGAAGTACACATGATGCGATCAAAGACCTGCATCTCCGCTCAGTGAGTCACTGCCTGCCATCGCAACATACAATTGAGTTTATTGCCGTCACATTGTTGACAACAAGAAGTCCGTTCATGAATTCAAAGGTGTTCATTCATGAAACCTTCATAAATCTGAGTAGATCTGAACATGAATCACCTCCTTACTAAAAATCTGCTCCAGATTGTTAATTAGCGTGACACGATGCAGGTTACCATGTGATTCTCACAATCTATAGACCTTTGGATAAAATTGTAATCCAAGCAGGCAAAACCGGTAAGGGGTCTGCTTCTGAAATGCTCCAGTATCAAAACCTGAGATTGGATACAAAAAAAAGAAAAAAAAAGAAAATGGGACCATGGCTAATCTGTTTTCTGTGCAACCAGGACTTTATGCAGATATTTAATGTGTTGTCTTGTGTCCCAAAATGTATTTAAGAGGTGAAATGAAAGCAGTTTGATATGATTTTGGATGGAAAAAAAAAGAGAAAACTGATCACATTTCTCTACGTCAGTAAAACTCCCCAAACTTATCTGAGGAACCTCTTTCAGGAATCCACCACATCTTCATGACACTGTTGGTGTGCCTGAGTCACCGCGTGGGCGTCTGTCAAAAGATCAAGTACATTTAAACAACCCACTGACACTTCAAGAAACACAATTTCTGATGCTTAAATATGAGAAATGCCCATTGATCAAATGTATTATGTTTCAAACCTGCAGTTGAAAATCCATAACAGCCCATGAGACCAACAACAATGTTAGTTCCTCATTTACACAAGCTCTTCCCATGGTTGGACGTAGGAGTAGATTTTGTTTGTGTACCTTCAAAAATTCTTTCATGAATTTATTTTCATGAATGCCAAAACATTTAAATTTATTTCTACTGTGACCGCACAAATCTGTTCCGCTCACGATTCATGTTTAAATGAATGAGACCAAAAGTCTCATTCATTTAAACAGTCATGTCAAAACTTTTATTACTAGAAATAAAATAATGTTATGGCCAAATATTTTTTGTACAAATTTTGTGTTTAACAGTTTTTGCTGTTTCAGTACTTGTATTAGTGATTCATCATGCTTCTTGTAAAAAGATAAACAGATGTACCTTAATAAAATGCAAAGAGCATAAAACAGTGGTCTGGCAAATGATGAATGATGACCAACTAACATCATTTCAAAAATGTATGTGACAACAACAATAGAAGACGTTGAGGTGTCTCTCTTTGAACCGCAGAGAACGCTTGCTTGTCAAAGTCTAGTTGTAATAATAAAGTTGTAAGTCAATAATCACAGTCGTTGGGGCCAAGTTTTAAATATGGCGGGGACTCTGTCAGTGACCTGCATCCTGGTGACGTTGCATTTTCAGTCCGACTCCGCGCAGTTAGAACCCCAGCCAAATCTTACTTTTAATTAAAGGCTTTCTCTTGCACTCATTTTATTTTACGATAACATGTTTGTTAAATCCTATGTTCTCTAGGTTTCTTTTCTTCTCCATTATTAATATAATGTTATGCATATACTACAACATTGACTGTTGTGTATATTATTGGTAATGTGTATGAATAAAATGCTTAATGGAAAAGAAAAAGTTAGAACCTTAGCCAAGAAGTTGCGAAAAAAGGAGGTACAGGACGGTACTGACCTTGTGGAAAACTCTTAAAACAGAGTAGAGTTGAGCGGAGCTGAGCTGTGTAGGTACTAGTGGAAAAGGGCTATTAGTTGGTGAGGAGCCAAGCTCAGGAAGACACCTCCCAGCTGTTAATCAATGTGTAGAACTAGTTTTACAGCAGTGTTTTCTGGCTGGAGTTAGCCAGATGCTAACTACAAGATGAAGCTAACATACATTCATGATGGACGTCATGGTAGAGCCAGCAAGGGTTATGTCAGAAGAGGCAAAAAAAGAAAGGGAGAGAATGACTGAGCAAGTTCAGGTACACGATTCGTTACTGGATAAGCATACATTCCCTGATGTGAGCGGAGATAAGCGGAGGGCTGCAGGTTGGATGGTGTCCTAGCCTTGTTGCTACTGTTAGTCATATTTTGTTGCCCTCTGTACTTCTAACGTTGTTTGTTTGCTCACTGGTTCATAATTTATCTCATAAAATGGAAGCTGGGAGGTGAGGTGTTGTGACTGGCCTCTATAGCGTGCATGCTGCTGACTGTTGTTACTCTGAGTTGGGTGTAGTGATCGTTTCCAAATGAGCCCCGAGGATTCGCTGGTTCTTATCTCATCAGCTGGTCAACGAATGCACGTATGTTGAGTCTGATATAGGTTTATTTTACAAAAAAAGAGGGTAAAAAAAAATCAGGAATGAGCATTAAGACCGGCTGTGTGAATGCAGCCTAAGAGATTTAGAAAATCAATGACGAGAAGAACACATCTTGAACAGTGTCAGAAAAGCAACTTAACCGCCATGCTAATGGATGAGCTGTTTAACTAAAAATTTCAATATGCTACTTTGAGTAAATGTTATTATCAAAGACTTTAAACATTTATAATGATCATAAATGTGCACCAGTATGCACTGTAAAGACCAAAAAATAATCACAAAAAAAAACACTGTAATGTATCACTTCTTAACACAAGGATGTTTATATGAAGTTGAACATTTCTTTGCTCTCTTACATTATCCAGTCAACTCTAAGTTACTGTGGGCAGTGCTGAGTATTGATGGCTGCAAATGATGAACAGCATAGCTTACATTTTGAGGTTACTATTAATTATTCATTGCTGTGAATTCACTGGCAGAAAAACTATTAACAAAATACATACACATTAAAAAAGAATCCACCCATTTTCATTCCATCAACAACATTGCTTTTTATTGTGATGAGAATTCCATCCCACCTTAATATAGAAAAATAAAGGAATCAAATGCATATTTCTCTCATTCAAATAAAATTTAATTTATAACCTTTTATGTCTTATATGTTTTTTTTTTTCCCTTCTGGATTTTATGTTGATATTCTGTCTCTGTTAAAGTAAATCTACATACACATATAAATGCGACCGTCTCATTGTAGCTGCAGAAAAATGTCAAGCATGGTGATGCCCCATCTTCTTTGATCACAAGCAGGAAAAGAATACTGAAAGACAGTTTTGATACAAAGGCACTGAGGACTGCTGCCCAGGCATAGCTCAACTCTGACTCACCGACTCATCAGGAACAGTGGAGGTTTCATGTTGTTGGCTAAAGGGGACATACACATCAATAGCAGCCAGCCTAATTAAAAAGTTATGTTTCATTTTTTGATGTTGGTGTCTTTTTATGTGTTTCTAGTTGATCTAAGCTAGTCTAATGTCTTATTCTGTGCTCGTGCGAGTATAAGAAAATGCCATGTGAATGTAATTTTAATCACGGAAAATATATTAGATTGAGATACATTAAGAACTTTTAACAATCCATTTTATTCTGCTTATGCTGTATTGCATTAAAGGTAGCCTATACTGTGTAACCTTTCTCCAAGTGGGTCAGCCCCACGTGCAAGACACAAAGAACTGGGTTTTCATTTATGGCAACGCATCTATGGTAAACTGAAGCCACATTCGTCTCATACATTTACCTACAGTTCATATCAGACTTGTGGGTCCATGTAATCATAAACAGCCAAGCCTGCAGTATCATAGATGTGTTCCTGCAGTGATCCATTACTATTCTATAAGCACTCAGCGAAGTACGTTCATATATCATACTTCCAGAATCGTATTATATTCAAGCGGTGGGTGGGACTGTTTGATGCACTGATTGTGGAAAGGTGTGTAGCAATCGGTCTAATCGCTGAGTAAACATTTAAAAAGTATTTGAATACGCTTGTGCATAATGTTGCATATGGATCAAGATGGAATGGAAGATGGAATCAAGATCTCCTGGTCTCTGATGATGACTGGCTGATAGATCAGTGCTCTCGAATCTACCTGTGGACTGAGTCCATCATATGCAGGTTTTGACCACTGCCAGGTTTCTTTTATACATATAGGTAGACAAATCCATTCTGTGCTGCTCACATTGGATCTGATGGAGTTTAGGAAGTCAGTAAGTCTGCTTGTCAGAAATGATTAAATCAATACAATTCCATTAACTTTGATTTGGGGGTGAAAATTAGATGATATAAAACATGTACTGTATATAGGACAGTGTGAGAGCTGTGCACTTCTTGATTATCAGGTTTAAAAAAAAAACAGCAGCTTTATAGGCAGATGTCTCAACAAAAAAAGATTACTATTGACTTGCTCTTTTGACTAATAATTTTCTCACCTTAGCTGTAGCAGCAGCGTTTTCTTTGTTGGCGATGATTCTTGTTTCACACATAATACAATCACACAGAGCCACTCTTCTTTAGAAATGTTAAGATTTGATCAACCGGCTTAAATGTTTCTGTAAAGATTCTACATTCCGCCTACACGAGTAGTTACTCTTAGGGTAGGCCCCCCCCCTCATGTTTTTCTCACGTCCTGGCTGTTTTAGACTTTTAAGGTGCTGGGTTTAAGTAAAGCAATGAACAGCAACTGATGACTCAAAACCTTGACAGGTTTAGGTGTCTTTCCCAGCATTTGGGTTCGTCAGATAAGGCTAGGGACCCCCCACACAGAAAACTCCTCCTTTTTTATTAGGTATACAGACGAGAGAATCACTGTCCTTTGTTCATTCTCTGGCATGCCTTGGTGGTGACAGATGAATGGACCTTTGGCCGAATAAATATTGTGCATGATATCAATAAAGTTTAAACTGACATGCAATTCTATTCTTTGATTCTTTCTTAGTAGAAGCAGATAAAAGAGCAAAAAAATCCTAACAGAAATAAGTGTAAGATAATGAATGGATTTTGTGCTGACATGTCAAATGATGGGTAAAATGCCCCATTTCATAGTTTAACAGATGAAACAGGTACATACTTTATTCGTAACCTGAGGGGAACGGTTGAAGAAATAGTTAATACGGGTGTGCAAAGAAACTTAAAAAGATCATAACTACTGTCGTATCACCATTATCTCTGAGTGGAGTTTTAGGAGTGCACTTGTCTCACTAACAAGTCTGCTGACTTAAGCTACTGTCATCTTTTCCACTTTGTAATGCATGATTTTTTTCCCCTGTTCCCTAAGGTTTCGTAGAAAAAGGCACATGCTCATGAATATTATGAGCAAAATGCAATCATAGAAATATGTGGCGGTGACATATAATTTATCACAATCCCATGCTGAAACAAACAGCACCAGGAAGTCAGTGAGCCTTTTTTTTATTTTTTATCTGTGGTGAAGGTACAGAATCTCAAAAAAATTCTACCTCAGCTTAACATTTCACAGTGGAAACGCTGATTTTCTTGCCCAATTAAGTAAACACAAAGAACCAGAACACATTTCTTTTGTGAGCAAGATGGGTTGGTGGCTGGCCAGAAGGAAGGCAAGACCTTTAATTATGGCGCTGCGGTTTGTATCCTGGGTGTTCTACTTCCCACAGGTTTTTTTTTTTTTTGCTTTGCTTTCTATCTGTATTATTTAGGCACATTGCTTTTTTCCTTTTGTCTGTATCATTAAAATTGGGCACTGAAGGTGCTTGGCTAAAGGAGTTAAAACAACACTAGGCCTATTTTTAAATGTGTAAATTTTGTTTAGGGACAAAAAGTGTTGTCTATTTTGTGTCTACTACTTAGAAAGACAGTTGGAACGATCATCAAAGATAAATATCACTAGAGGAGTTCTTCTTTACAAATATTGGACCCTGCCACAGACTGAACACAAGGACCATTACTTGAGGTTGTCCTCTGGACCGTCGGATCCACCCCGGGACGCAGTTGTGAAGCATCCCTGCTATCCAGATGCATAACAAACTCAATTTCTGCTGAATTTGAAATAAATTAATGTCCAGCCTCTTCACAGATGTGGTCACCATCAACTGGGGAGACAGTTGTCACCTTGGCAACCAAACAGGCCGGTCTGACAGAACAATTGAAATGAGCACAACCTCTTAACACCTCACATTTACTGGAGGAGAGGTTTGTTGGTTGAAATGAAGTTGAATTTATTTGTACACTGTATATTCACATCAAAAGTCACCTCAAGGCACATTTCAATTTATTATAATTGTATTCATGTCATGCCAGTTACTATGAAGGAACCCTTTTTGATCGAAGTGAAATCACCTAATGTTAACACCATATGTAATACAGTATGAAGAAGTCATAATAATTCCCCATATCAAACCTATCTACTCTATCTGTGTTTTCTTGTTATGTAAAGGGCCATATTTTACTGGTGGCTGGGTTGCACATATAGATGAGAGAGGTACTGCTCGTGCTCTGCGTTTTCTGCCGTCTGCTTTCATTACCAGAGGTCTCTGTATCTTAAACTGGCACAAGGACTAAAGGAGGAGACTTAGAAATGAAAAGGGACAAGTGCTAACCAGAAATGCTGCCCACTGAATAACTTTATGTTATTAGTTAACTTTGCAGTATGGCTTGTTTCTCCTTATGTTGGCTCAAGTACAGTGAGTTACTTCATTGCTCTTTACTTTTGACCTCTTTCATCTCTCTAATACTCACACGCAGCTTCACAATCACGATTTTCTGCTTCCTATATTCAGTGTGAGGCGAGTTATTCTTTTCTGCTGTGTACAACACTCATAGGGGACACGGACAGTCTCCTTGGGGGTTTAGTGGTGCTTCCTGCTGAACCATCAGGTGATAATCCTCACATATTGTTACAAGTGATAACTGACATACAGCACCGGAGTGCTGAGTTGGATTGTGGCCAAGGACTTTTTTCTTTTTAAGTAAAATCTATTTTAAAGGCTCCATGACCGACTCAAAGGAGGACATTTGAGATGTTACTGCAAATACTCTGATTAGTCTGCCTCACATCTTTTTTGAGCATAGGGAAGCCATCCTTTCAGTGCATGACAGATTTTAAATATGATTGGGCAAGCTGAGTAAATTAGCCAGATAAAAACTGCTGTGTCCACAGTGAATGCTTTGTTCAGAGGAATTCATGCTCAGCAGATCTGCCTGTGGTTTGGCTGTCAGCACAACATGCTTAAAGACTGGAAGTGATCTGCAGGTAAGAGAATAATTACTTTACTCCCATTTGTCTGTCCATCCATGTATCAGTTCATTTTTTTCTTACCATCCTTTCATTCCATCATTCATACGCTTATCATGTTTGCAATTATTTGCTGATCTGAATTATATTTAGCAGTCAAGTCTCTCCAGTAACTCAACAATTCATATGCTAATTATGACAAAATTTCACTCAAATGATTAATAAGGATAAAAAGCTTCAAGTGGTGCCAGTTTACATTTCGGCAAAGTGTCATTATGATGCAGCTTGTTCTCATGCTTTGGGCAAAGCAATATTTTTGGCAAAATTTGACATTGGCAGCAAATACTGTCACATGAATAAACATGCACAAAGTGTTGAAGTGGAAAAAGTTGTGGTTTTATTTTGAAGTCTCAATTCCAAGTCCAACTCCAAGGGAAGGCAGGTTAATTTGTGGAGCACAATTTGTACACAAGGCAAGTGTTTTACAGCTACATAAAAATAAAATCACAAAAGGCAAATGAAATCATTCTATAAAACATAAAAATAATCAATTAATTAAATTAAAAGTTAAAAGTGCAGATAAAATACTTTCAGTTGTCATATGCACAGCTAAATAGAACATATAGTTTTCAGCCTGGATTTGAACTTCAGTTGAGGCCTGTCTCACATCTTCTGGAAGACCTCCAGACTGAAACGCAGCTTCACCTTGTTTAGTCCTGACTCTGGGCACCAGCAGGAGACCAGTCCCTGAGGTTCTCAGAGTCCAAGTTGGTTCATATGGCTTTAACAAGTCAGAGATGAACTCTGGCACTAGACCATAAAGAGACTTGTACACAAGCAGAGCTATTTTAAAGAGACCCGAGTATTGGTCTATTATAGTTGAATTTCCTGGTTCTAGTCAGGACCTGAGCAGCAGCATTCTGGATGTACTGCAGCTGTCTTGCAGCTAATTTAGAGAGCCCAATGAGCAGGATGTTACAGTAGTCTAACTTGCTGGAGACAAATGCATGGATTAGTCTGTCTAAGTCTAGTTTAGACACTATTTCTTTAATTCTGGCAATGTTTATTAGATGGTAAATAGCTGCTGATGCTATTGATTTAATGTGGCTGTTAAAGTTTAGGTCTGACTCCAGTAGTACCCCTAGATTTCTAACCTGATTATTAGCTTCTAGAGAGAGTCTCAAGGGGACTGATAACACTTTCTCTTTCTTTCTGTGGGCCACAGACAATGATTTCAGTTTTGTCTAACTGGAGAGAAATGTTTTACATCCCCATACTGATCTGTTTGATGCAGTGACACAGTGAATCTACAGGCCCATGTTTTCCTGCCATCAGTGACACGTACATCTAAGTGTCATCTGCATAGTTGTGGTAGGATACATTATAGCTGGTAAAAGCTGGAGTAATGGAAGCATGTGCAGACTGAACAATAGGGGTCCCAGGATTGACCCCTGGGGGAAACCCGTAGGTCACAGCCATTTGGTCTGAGATACAGTTACCAATTTCAACAAAGTACCTCCTCTCCTCGAGCTAGGGCCTGAACCAGATGAGGAAGAGCACCCTAGGTCACCATGGTAACCAAGGCTGAACTGGGGCACACTCCAGACAGATCACCACTCCATCAAAGTATAAGAATACTTGATCAGTTGAATTTAATCAACTGTATTATGAGAAAGTGTCACAAAAGCATGTTTTCTTTTTTTTTTTAAATGCCACTGGAAAGTTTGACAGCATAAACAGTGTCATGGACAATGCTGCTGTCTAATTTTACATTTTTAAACAGAATATATAAACTTGCTACTTTGCACAAAGACAGTTTCGTTGGCCAGGGGTCACCGAGGCCCACTCTTTTGGCTGCTACCCCAAATGCAACACACCAACCCATAAGGACTCTCCTGCTGGGGGTGAGCCCACGGGAAGGCTTGATTGTGCTGAGCTCTGCTAGACCCCATGGATGAAGGTCTGGCCACTAAATGCTCTTCATGAACCCCTCCCTCAGGCCAGGCTCCAGGGTGGGGCCCTGGTGACCCTAGTTCATGTGAGGGACATCAAGCTCTTGATTTCACTTTGTCAATGCAAATCAATGGAATCACACTTGGTCTGACCCATCACGCAGGACCAATTTACCTTGGAAGGTTCTACCGGGAGCAAATACCCCAGACTACATAGCTTCTGGGATCATTCAGGGACACAAAACCCCAATTCAATTGGTTTCCTCCATAGGGTGGCTGGACTCTCCCTTAAAGCAGCGCCTCTATTTAGGTGTTTCACCAGCAATTTGAATTCCATCACAAATCTTATTTTTCTATAATTGTCATTCTTTACACTTCTCAGTTCACACACAATGATCTTCTTTTGAATGAATTATCAGGCGATCAGTGAATTTTGTGCAGTGAAAGTGTCGAATGACACATGCCTTTTTATGTGAGCTCACATAAAAACTTATGTGAGCTCACAGAGCTTCTGAATGGGAAAGCTTGAGTCTCACTAATCCAGCTGATAGTCACCAGCACAGTTCAAATTACCTCTGCTCCCAGCTTTCCTATTTCTATAGCCAGTTCTCCTAAAGTGCTGAGTCTCCCTTGAATTTATTGAACATGGGTTAACTAACTACATAGAGGTTGATACAGTTTTGTCAAAACAAACATGTAAAACCAGATGCCACACAGAAGAGAAATGCATAGGAGGGAATAAATCAAACTAGCAAAACAATGATGCAGTAGAGCACAAATAAAGTAACACTAAAGACGGTATGAGGTTGAATTAATAATTATGTTGTGGCAAGCTTACACATCTCTTTAAGATGGGGGTCTTAAACTCAATTTACCTAGGGGCCACTGGAGGCTGAGTCTAGATGAGGCTGGGGCCGCATCAAGTACTGACTTTTGACACGTTTCTTGCGAAATGTTTGTCAAAAAGAACTTGTGACTCGTACCTTGAGAGACCTGGTGGTGGGCAGTTCCTGATTCACTCGGGTTAATGAGCTGAATCTAACTATTGAATCACGAATCATCTCAGTGTCCCACGTCTCCACTAACCCAGTTCATATGAGTCCTCTGGCTGCTAACGCTAACATTAGCCGCTACGTTAATTACAAATGATGTGTAAGTAAGAGCGGACAGTGATGTAGTGGAAACACTGCTGACTCAGGTGATTTACCAGAACTGAATGAATGACAGACTCAACCAGAATGTCAGATGAATTGAATCTTAGAAGAGCTGGAACGTCAGAGGAGTTGAATCTTCTTAGAGGAGCCGGAAATTCAGATGAATCGAATCCTCTCAGAGGAGCTGGAACATCAGAGGGATCGAATCTTCTCAGACAACTCGGTTCAGACTTTCTGGTTGAGTGTGTAAATCACGGACTCACTAAGAACTCTATTCCAGTCATTGATTGAAGTGAATAATAAGTTAAATATTGTAATAAATAAGTACTTAAATACATTTGTATATGTTAATAACAGTGAACCTGCACCTTCACTTATTTCAATTAAAAAAAAAGTGGGGGGTGGGATGAACTGGATCACATCACTGAATGAGTCGGATTAACCCGAGTCTTTAAAATGAACCGAATTTACCACCACTAGTGAGAGCAAATGCTTGGTGGGGAGTGGGGTGTGAAAGAGTGGAGCCATCTATGGGTTATCCAATCATAGAGGGTTTGCGAGAATCGAGGCACAGCATCCCCTCGTTGGGTATTAGCGATCCACCATGGTATGGCAGCAGCCATGGGTAAATGACTTTTTAAAATATCGCTTTGATATATCTTTTATCCCAGATGTGAGTTAAATACACGCATGCCAACAAAGTTTTACACTCCACAGAGAGGATCATGGTAAAGATGAACAGGCTCTCCAGTTTAGTGTGAATTGACGGCTAACTTTCTAGCATAATGATGTTCAAATCAGTCATAGTCTGGTGGGCATAAATACGAATACATGGAAAAGGACCAAAGATTTGTATATATTTATTTATTTATTTTTGCAGGGAAACAAAAGTTGAATTTGAAACCTATTATTTCTTCACTAACATTTAACAGCTCTACATCTGATGTAGTGAATCGTGCAGAAAAGAGGTGTTAGGCATGGTAATAAATCAAGGTTAAACTGTAAGCCTGAGGATGGTTTATGTAGCAATTGAAGATTCTTCCACTTCATTTCTGTTAATCTGATGTGATTTTTATATATAAATAAATGAAACAAAAAAGACCACATCAGATTAACAGAAATTAAGCCCTTGTGGCATCTTTAAAACTTTTTTTTGACACATTTTCACATGATATTTGACACTTGTGTGTATAAGCCTGCTATGGTCCCTAAAACGTGTATTCTAGCGTTTGTCAGGAAACGCTTCTTTTCTTTTTTTTTTCCAGGAACTCTTGCACAACCATTTACTTCAAAGACTCCATATCAGACGAACAAGTTGGCTTAATCATATTCCTATTGATCTACATTTCCTTGAGTTTGTTCTCAGGAGCTGGTCCTCCTTAGTGCTGTCTCATCTCAGATAGAGATCCCTCAGGATATATGTGACTCACTTCTTCATGTGCAGCAGATGGTTTGCAGTCGAAATGAACAGGACACACAAGTTATTGTTGCCCATCAGAGAGGAATGATTGGTCATCCAAAATTGTTAATTAGTAAAGCATATACCTTCTGTACCTTCTTGATATTGGAATACCTGTGACTTGTAAAGCACAGGTCTTGAGGGTATTTAATACGTCACTTCAGAGACGTATGGCAGAATGGGCTCTGACAGAGAGGAAGCCATGGCTGCTTAGACAATGAAGGACTGGATTCTATTGTGTCAGAGCTCCACAATAGTTACCCAAATGCAGGATACAGGATGATGATGAGTTTACTGAGAGCGCAAGGACACCGAGTGCAGTGGGAAAGATATCATTCCTCGATGCATCGAGTCGACACAACAAGCATTGTGTCCAGGATGTCCCAGCTTTGATGTGTGGTCAGAAGGACATGCTCAGTCCCAAGCCCAAAGTCTTTAATGCACATTGATACAAATCACAAACTAATACGTTAACTAACTTGAACTCATTTGTGGTGATATGTGTATATATAAATATGTATGTATGTCTGTATATGTTCTATATATTATGTTTCTTTTCTGTTTTTTGTTTTGTTTTTTTTTTTAAATTAAGATCAAAGGTACAACATTGTGATTTTTGGAGGCATAGATGAATTTTCCAGAAAGGTACTGGAAAAAACAATTATTGTTTTTACTGCTTCATTCTAATCATGATGATGAAAATGATTAAAATATGCGTTACTAATAATAGTCACCCAGATTTATCACTTCCATTGTACAATATTTTTCACCAACTGTCATTTGTATTACTGTTGTAACAAAATTTAAATTGAATTCTGCAATAGCCAAAAGATCTCTTTGGTGATTTAAAATTTGATCCTTATTATTAAGTACTTTCCATTTCTTGTTTGATATACTTAAATTTAGATCATGTACCTTCGGGCCTTGAAAAACAATCTTTCCTCAACAACACTTGCTTTCTTCAGAGAAGCAGTAGACTTTTGGTTTTGCCATTGAGGTAAAAACAGATTTTGACTGTGTTTTGTCTGTCACCTTAAATTTTCCAGAGGGAAACCTTTCTCGAAACCAGGTGTGGGCACCAGTATCATTCTGAATCTCTTTCCCAAGATTCTAAAGAGGGTTTTTTTTCTTTAATGCAAATATTAGTCTTTTTAAAATTTTACTTTATAGTCATTTATTTTACAGGATTCTCGATTTTTGCAATCCCTCACTGATTGGATAACCCATTGATGACCCCGCCCCTTTCACACACCCCCACCCCCCACTCAGCATTTGCTGTCACATCTCAAGATACGAGTAACAAATTCTTTTTGACACAAACATTTTGCAAGAAATGTGTCAAAAGTCAGAGCACATGCTTGTAGCACTGTCACATGAGCGAGCAGATCTGAGTAAACAGCAAACGGTGTAAACGGTGAATTGAAGTTGTAAGAGGAAAAAAAAGGCTTGTAAATTTTTTTCTGATTTTGATATTTAAAAGGAATCCAACAACTGCATTCTCAAGTCTCACGCATTGAGCATAACAGTCACGCTTTTCGGTCTTTTGTCACGCACTCCCGCCACACCTGGTATTCCTCATGCATGAAAACTTATTGAGTCATGTCCAGCAAGTTACATCGCTATGTATATGCAGTGGAACGTGTAGCAAGGCGCTCTGGGCAGGCCCGACGCAAACAAGGCAAGCAAACCAGTCAATTGTCTGGGGCTCCGAGCTGGACTGGGGCCCCCAGACAATGACTGGTTATGACTTGAATGCAACAACAAAATTCGGTGATGGTCAATGCAGGAAAGTGGGTCCCTCCACTAGCTGCTGACAGTAGCCACCCAGCCAGGTTCGTGATTCCTTCAGCCGGCAAAATATGAAACTTCAGCAATCATGAATCAGAGTTATTCATCAGGAAGCCAGAAAAAGAAAGAAGAGAAAGGAGGAGGAAAAGAAAAAAAGCCAGGCCGCGTTAAGTATAAATCTACACTGGATAAATTAGGCCTACGTGTCTTGTAAAATTGGTATAATTTAGCAGCAGGTAGGCTAGCAACAATATACATGGGTACTGTTTATGTTGGCTACCTGCCTGGCAGTCAATGCTGGTGACTGGTGAACAGAACAGCTCGTGCAGCGTTTTTTAACAAGCTGATAATATGGCTACACACTGTAATAAAACAGGATAAGGAAAGCACAGCTCTGTTCCAGATTCACTGGTTATTGTATTTAATGACATGACATTGCAATAGCCAAATGTTCTTAACTTTGGTTTTGATGAAGGTGATGAAGGTGTCATAGCTTCTCTGCTATGCTAACTATTCTACCCTGATAATCTGTCTGCCAAATGGTGCCTGTGAAAGCCTACGATAATTCTGTGCATCATATAAGCAGACTGGAACAATCATGTCTAGTAGTCTCCACTCACACCACATGTTCACGGTCTCTAAAGCACCAGGTGCGTCTGTCTCAGACAGCAGAATGCTTAAATCTGATGTAACGCTACAAGAAGCAAGTCCATAAATATTCCTTGGAGTGTTTTTAAGCATTGGTAATTGTGAAAGTTGGATTCCTTTTAAATATCAAAATCAGAAAAGTTATGGTAATGCTAACTCTCACTATGTTTTTTTCCTCTCTTAAGGTGCTTTACTTAAATGTGTGTCTTTTCTGTATAGGATGGCAGGGTTTTCTTTCAAATGTTCACAATTAAATATTGTTTTTGTTAACTTAAAAAATACATTATTCAAGCTTTGATACTAAGTGTGTCTGAGCTGAAAAAATTGTTAATGTGAGTTTATCTATTTGTTTTCTACAGAATTGTGTGACTTCCATTTAAGTGAATAAAAGGAGATGCTTCTGCACATTTCAGTCTGATGGTCAAGCCTGGAGACATACATCACTCAGATTCTGGGACAGTATGGGTCACTTGACAGCTATTTCAGGTCTTTAAGTAAGTTGCACATGAGTATGAGACAAAAAACATGAACTTGAACTTAATCTGAACTTCATCACACTGATCATATTTGCAGATGAGAAAAACCAAGGTTCAGGAGGTGAGAGAAAGTGTTTTCCAACCCTCTGGTGGAAGTTTATCTGCTTTTCTTTCAAGCAACATTGCCAGTATTGCCAGAAGTCCTGCCTATTCCAACTTCACAAAGAAGTTATGTGACGGTCCCCCTGCTGGTGCAGTGCGGCCTATTAACTGTTTCCTTTTGAAGATCCTGGAGTAGGAGGAGCCCAAGGTCACGTGGGGACTGGGACTACCTGGACCATATAAAAGGAACCCTCATATTGGACAGGAGGAGTTGGTGCTGGCGGTGCGGGACGCGTGCCGTACATGGGCTGCCATGTGGGAGGTTCAGGCTCTATCCTGGGAGCCGTTCGCCTACACCTGACGGGGATCTTCACAGGCCGGCGCAACGGTCCTGGGGCTTATGCCAGGGTATCTGGGCTGAAGCCCACAATTGTCAGACATTGAATGTTTCAATAAATGCCTCTAAAGGGCTTTAAATCGGTACCGGTATTGTGTCCCCCCATTTTCTTGTTGCGTCTTTTGAGCCGGGACGTAACAAATGGGGGCTCGTCCGGGAAACCTCAGAGTTATCTAGTACTTTAGGAAGTTGTGTGTGCATGGCGTGCTTCATTCATCCTTTTTTCTTTCTTTGTAGGAATGAGCAGTGATGTCACCGTTGTGGATGTGGCTTTATGTGCAACCTACTTAAAGACTTGAAATCCATAATTTAAACAGCTTTTCATTCTCTCTCTCTTTCTCTCGCCCTTTCTACCTTTCCTCCTCTCTCTCCCTCTCTGATAGGAGAAAAGCTGAATGTTGGTTTTACTGCAAGAGCCACCCTCAACAGGCTCCTTGAAGCTGGAGACATCACAGCGCAACAAGTTCAGCAGGTTTCTGCTCTGCTCTGCGGAGTATGGCACTTAAAAACTGTCCCCGAAGGAGGACCTCCTAATCCATGCAAGATTTGTTGATGGACAGCAGAGGACTGAGTGTGAGGTGGTAGATGCCCTGTACTTTGTAGACAGGCAGGGGTTTCATCTCATTTGGTAGAGGTTAAGTAAAATGCTGCCCACGGTCACAAAATAAATCTGTTCATTCTCTGACTGAAGTTCTTATCACAGTGGGTCTTTTGGGTTCTTTTGTTAGATTTCAGGGACTACTTCCCTTCCATGGGCTCAGGAACAGAACCAGGTGAGTGAAGAGTTCATGGAATACCAGCTCATGGATCTCCCCATGCCCCAAGATCCCACCACTTTTGATGTTGAGGAGTTTTAGGGGAGAATGTCATCAACCAAGAATAAGGTAGGAAGTATTTGGCACCACATGACATAGAAATAAAACATTTCAGTAATGGAGGCTCTTGGTTCCTTTTATCAAAGGTGACTGGTCTGAGCCAGTTTGGCAGACTAAGATTGCATCATTCGTCTTAGTGGTCCCTCACTCAAATGCGAGTGAGGACAGAGGTTTTTCCTTGATTGCCTTAAACAAAACAAAGACATGGAACAGTTTGGCACTGGATGGAACTCTTTCATCATTGATGATTGAATTTTTCATTCTTCTGCTGCTCCACTACATCGGTGGTTATCAGCAGCAGCTACAGTTAAAAACATCGGCCTGTGCTGACTTGTTTTCCATTATCACATCACTGCTGTCCACAAACTCAGTCTTACCAGATTCAACCACTTCTTCTCAATATTTATTTCTGAAATGTGTCTCTGTGTGACCACAAATTCCTCTATTACAATTTTTAATCTCTACTAATGCAGGTCTCATCATAAACAGACACGAGCCTCTCCAGCTCTCTATGATGTCATTGGTGAGTGATTTCTGTCTGGCTGACGTCTGCCTTGATGCGTTAAAAGTTGAACATTTCTCAACTTTTGACGAACAGCTTGGATGTGCCACAATGTACACAGTGCATCAGAGATGGACAGCCTGGGCCATATTCTAGTCTATGGAGACGACTTGACAACAAACACCATCTACGGAAGCCCATGAGTGGAAAAAATATCAAAGTGCAGCACACGCAACAGCTCACAAAGAGGTGCGTTTGAGAAATTTGTGCATCCACACTAACACTAAACTTTGACATCAAGTTGGGGGACACAAAATATCATGCTGCGGGCTGCAAATGGCCCACTGGCCACGAGTTTGGGACCCCTGCTTTAAGCGAAGGCCTTGCATATTTCAACAAGACAATGCTAAACCATTTTTAATAGAATCCTGCATGTTCCCATTTAGGCTCCTAATTTTATTTCTTTCTTAGGGATGAAACGTTATTAAAGTGAGTGACAGCTGAGCATGTTCTCATTTTTATACTTCATCTTTAACTGCTTCCATGTTTGTTTTTTTCCCCCTCACCAGCAGGATTTCATGTGCAGGAAAAGTCAATCTTGGGTATAACACACCTACATTCCACCACTTGTCACTCATGCAATAATATAACAGTCATTAAATATTTAAATTACATGTTCCCTTGCTTTCCAATTCCTCCCACATCAACATAGTCAGATTTGACAGATCCCCAACCCCCCATTCTAAAACTGGAAACTCAGTTTCCCATCTCAGGGCTTCTGAAAGAACGTTCACTCACTAGAAGCACACAACTGAATATCAGCTTGTCTTATTTCTTTATTATATCAATCGTTTAGGAATGTGTGGTAAAACAGCGCCTTTAAACAACATTATCCAAATTTTGTAAATCTATCAGCTACACCTGGTACTTCCTACTCAGGTTCACAGAGGTCTGCAAGAGCCTGTCCCAGCTTTCCTCCAGCAAAGTATTTTAAATATTCCTGAAGTCCTGTTAATGAATTACCTTTTTTTTTTTAAATGTATATAAACATGACACACAACTGTCAGATTATCCAATTACACTTCCTGTACTGCTGGACAGCTTGTTCAGAAGCTACTTGACTAATTGCTTTCTAAACAAATCATGACAGGGATTATGCATGTTGATGTTTATAGATGTGTAATGCTCCTGGAAGTTAGTGTTGTGCAGATCAACCACACTCACAAACAAATGAGAAAAACTAGGAAGTCAGTGGGTCTCATTCCTGAGATGTGAACAGAAGGGATTGGTGCGAAATGTGAGCAGAGCAAAATTAATGCCAGTTTTGTTAGTTCCTACGAACAAAATCGACTCATGCCACCCTAATGTGTAGAGCGTGTGTAAATGAATGATGTCATCAGTCTTGGACTTTATATCATTAATGATTATATGGACAATTATTCTCACAATGTACTTGCTTATATACCATGTGTTTTAAACATGATAATTGATGGAATATTCACACATTCAAGCTTCACATTGTGTTTCTTGAAGTGTTTGTGGATTATTTAAATGGACTTGATCTGCTAACAGACACCCACGGAGCAACGACAAAAACTAATTGTTTCTTTCATATCTCTTTTTTTTCCATTCAAAATCACATCAAACTTGTTTCATATTATTACTTCATATCTGAATATGTCCAATGAACAGAGGACAAAGTATATCTGCCTTTTTTCTCCAACGCTTACTTATGTGGTGGTTCCTGGGTGGGTTTACGTTAATGATGTTTGTGAGCACACAATCATTTGTAATTCATTAAGGTACAAGTTCTTACATGGGGGGTGGGGTAATAATAAGAATAATACAAATAATAGCAATATGATCATCTATGGCAGACAAACTAACAATGCTCTTGTTGTTATATCACAAGGCTTTGCTGGGAAAATCTGCATCCTGGCATTCACGTTCTTTGGGACTTCCCATTGACCTAAACATCTTTTTGAAGACATGGCAACAGTCCTCCCTCTGCTCCCCTGCAGGAGTCAAAGAAAACAACAAAGAAACAGAGGTTATAACCAGCCACCAAACTCCCCAGATACCAATATGATTGGACCTGATAATATCTGTGTGAAGTAAGACCAGAAAAGGAGATCACAAGACAAGACTCAACACCAAAAGCATAAACCAAAAACACGAAGCAAAATCCAGGTCT
>JBAMYA010079615.1:0-23573 GCA_037176975.1 Arrhamphus sclerolepis | reverse complement strand
ATATATGTATACATTTATGTATATACATACAGCAACAGAGTGAGATGATGATTAAAAAGGTCAGAATGAGGTTAAGCTGAGCTGCTGTTATACAGTCTGATGAGAGTTGGTACAAAGGAGCATCTGATAATGTAAAAATAATTAAAATTTATTTATATCGCACTTTTCACAGAGAAAAACTCACAATGAGCTTCACAATAAAAGTACAAAGGTAAAAAGTTAAACCTAGATAATAAACGTTTTAACTAGTTAAAACTAGTTAAAAATAGTGGTTGGTTACTTTTTTATTTTATCTTTCAACATGAAATGGAAATGTTCAGGACACTTGCTCCTCTCATCTTCTCACCACTGTCTCTTTGTCAAACGTCTCGTTTTTTAGCCACGCTGACTGACAGTCCCCTCCCTGAACTCTGTCATGTTTTCCAGTGAACTACAGGTGTAAGCAATATCCTGGACTGGATAAACTGGATAAATATCAGCCATCCACAAATACACACACACATCTGTGCTCATACGTGCACACCTGCACACACTCCCCTTGTGCCTCTCCTCATTTTTCTGGAACCCCCCCAGGGTCCCCAGTGTCCTCTCTACTTTCCACAGCAGTGATAAGATGTCGACACGATTAAGAGTGAAAGCTAATCCACCGCTCTGCCTTTCTGCCCCCTTGGATGTACTGAATGCTCAAGCAACACAAAACGCCGTGGCTCCGACTAAAGAGGTGGGACAAGTGAGCTGGACAGCCAGCTGATGGCAGGAGCAAAGAGGGAGGGAGAGAAAGAGGAGGAGACCAGGTGGACAAGGGGTTGGATTGTCTCTAAATAATTAATGGGCGGCACTTTCGTTTTTTAATCTGTAAATGAGAAGGCCTAAGATGGTGGGGTTGTTGCTCTGACATCCTATCCCCGGCCCATTAAGATAACAAGATGCTGGATAATGATATCGGCTAAGGTGCAGTTTACCAAGTCCAGGGGGATGTGGCCTCATCTCCCAGGTGTCTGGGCCGAGTCCCCTGATGCTCAGCATCAACATCTCAACATGGTCCAGTCCTCCTGCCAGCCGGGTAAAGGAGAAAAAGAGGAGGGAGACAGGACCGAGAGGATGAGGGACAGAGGAGTAGAGTCAGTAGAGCAAACATGACATAGAGCTAAATGTAAGACTACAAGAATTATATGTACTTATATTATGACTCATATATTATTAGTTAATGTACACTACAGATGATGACACTGATGTAGATGTGCAGATATATAGATATGTATATGTATATGTTCAGAGGACTGAACTGCAGGTCAGTATGTTAGTAGATATTCTTTGTGGTACTTTCACTCCTTATAACACCGTAGTTGTTTATAGTGACCGAGTTTTCACATTTTGAGGTCTTTTTGTATGTCTTTCTAATCACTTATTTCTCATAGCTGTTTTGATTCTGTTTCCTGTATGAAGCTCTTATTGTTTATTTGTATCTCTTTAGAATATTTGCAGTTTTATCTCTTTCCAGTTTGAATTGTTAGTTGTTTCTGTTTTTAATTCTTTTCTATTTTTTGCATATCTGATAAAACTTTTACATTTTGTGGATGTTAAGTCTTAAGTTTTGTTTGCTTTTCACTTCTAACCACCTGCACATTCTTCTGCTTCACCTCTCCTTTTGTAAGATTGCAGATGTTTTTGGTCATTTCAGTGAGATTTCATTTAAGGTTCATGAAACACTCTTAAAATGCTCAGTTTCCCAATATAATCTGTTCTGATTAGTAAATATAAAGCTGCTGTTCTTGGTTACCGGGAGGCTGAGCGGGGACATTAACTTGCTGCCAAAGTGTCACATGTCACCATCAGACTGCTACAGAACTGCTGATACAATCATGTTGTTTGCCCCAGAAGATGAAGAGCTTGAAGAACATGAACTTGTTGCTATTTATCACTGACAGAAAGAAATATACATCATAGTTTTTTCTGCATTTAAACAAGTCATAGAAGAGTTTATGTAATATTATTTAATGGAAAATAATTTTAACAGCTTTAAAATTGAGTTTGTATGTACCTGCTTATTTGTATGTGGAGTTTGTGAATCTCTTCTAAAATCTTGGATTTAAGTCAGTGATAACCTTGATCATCTAGATTTATAAAGGGTGAGGCAACAATGTTGAGGACGTAAGTATTTGCTTTAAACAGAGCAGAAGAAACTTAAAGTTAAGTTTAAAAATGGCAAATTTCGTTTTGATCATGTGAAGCATGTGGAACTTATTTACTGACCGTTGTCTGCTCACAGAGTCTGATATCACATGTCTGTGCCCTAATAAACTAACCATTTTATTCAATTCAGTTTATTTATATGTCACCAATCACAACAAAGGACATCTCAATTCACTTCACAAAGAAAGTAAAAAACCTCGTAGAGCAAATGAAATCATACTTGATACAGTTGAATACAATTATATTCAAATGAATTGTAATTCAATTAAATCTAATTTGATGTAATCATAATCCAAAGTAATCAGATTCATTTCAATTCATTATATTTGCAGTCATGCTATGTTAATTTCAAAATTATAGCTGACATAAGTAAATTAAACTTTAAATTTCCATATAGAAGAAAAAAAACTTTCATTTTCTATGTAAAGCTCTTATTAATATGCTTAACATATTTAAATTTAATTTAAATTCAATTTATACTGCATCTATGACAGCACAAGTTATGTCTAGACGCATATGTGTCGTGCCGGTTATCACTCGTAGGAAGAATGAAGTAGCAGGCGACAGCAGAAAGAAACAACTCCCTTTCAGCAGGAAGAGACATCCAGCAGCACAGAACCATTGACTGTAATATTCAGGACAAACTATCAGGTTTCCTCAAACTATGTGGTGCCACGTTGCAAAGAGGCGGGTCAAAGCTGTCAAAGCCAACAGCAGAGCTAATGGCTAGCTGTCAGTCAAGAATGTCAAATGACGCCCAGGCATCTGATTGCACATCCCTGAGAGTTTGTCCGCTTTATTCTTAATATAAAATGATCTGACAGTTGTCATGGATAAAATATGTAACCTCAGATGAAAAACAAATTGACCCTGCAAAGCCAGCGCCTAGTGGTCAGTCGAGGAACTGCAACAAAATGTACTTCCTGGATGAGCTCTATTCCTTAGGTGGGATGGTTCCTTGTTGTACTTGTCATCTGATGAGATTATGGAGGAGGACCCAGATGCAGGAGAGATCCATCCATCATCTATACCCACTATTTCCTGTGCAGGGTCACGGGGGTCTGCTGGAGCCTATCCCAGCTCTCTCCGAGCAAAAGGCAGGGGTCCACCCAGTTTATCACAGGGCCACATGTAGACAAACAACCATTCACACTCTCACTCACACCTAGGGACAATTAAGGAACACCAATTAATCTAACATGCATGTCTTTCGACTGCGGGAGGAAGCGGGAGTACCCGGTGAGAACCCACACAAGCACGGGGAGAACATGCAAACTCCACACAGAAAGGCCCCTGTGGGGGCTCGAACCAGGAACCTTCTTGCTGTGAGGCAACAGTGCTGACCACTAAGCCACCGTGCTGCCTTGCAATCCAAATGTCCTTTTTTAATACAAAATGAACCCAAGCAATCCAGGGTGACAGTTATTAATAATGGCAAGTGGATAGTGAAAGGACTGCGAATTCAATTCAGTCTAACTCAGTAATATTTATTTATCTGAGAGGAGAAATTATAGGCTGCAGTAACTTTGGTTTTTTAAGTTTCTTCAAAGATTCACTGTAGATGGTTATAACTGTGGTCTCTTATAGCATCACGGGAGCTCTACACGGGACTGTCCTCTCACCATTCTGTAGCAGTCTGTGTTGCAGCAGATCTGAAGAAGTCTCTGACTGAAGACACTGTTGTTGAATCACTGTGTTGTGTAGAGGATGTTCAGGGTTGTCCATGATGTTTTTCATTTTATGAAGTATCCTCCTTTGTGCAGTCAGCTCCAGATGGTCCAGAACGGTCCCCAGAACAGAGCCAGCCTTCTTTATCAGTTTGTTCAGTTTCTTTAAGTCACTAGATCTGATGCTGCTCCTCCAAAAGATGACTGCAGATAGGACTGAATGCTCCACAACAGGCTTATTGAAGATAGGAAACATCTGGCTGCAAACAGTGAAGGACCTAAGCTTCCTCAAGAAGTAAAGTCTGATCTGTCCCTTATAAACAACATCAGTGCATCTCCAGTCCAGATGAACACAGAAAATATAAGTATATATCTACCACCTCTACTCCCCTGCTGGAAATACTGTTTGAATTATTCCTGGTCGTCCTGAAATCCACAATCATCCTCTTTATCTTGTTCACATTCAAGATGTGATGATTGTTCCCACACCATGCCACAAAGTGGCCCACCAGTTCTCTGTACTGAAGTCTCTTGTCCATCACTGATGTACCCCACAACTGCAGAGTCATCAGAGTATTTCTGCAGATGACAGGACTCTGACTTGTACTGGAAGTCTTAGGTGTACAGGGTGAAGAAAAACAGAGACCAGTCCTCCTTTGCTGCTGACCACCTATTCAGACACACAGCTATTCAGCCTCACAAACTGTGGTCTGTTTGTCAGGTAGTCAGTAATCCAGGTGATGGTGGACGTATCACTTCAGTTGAATGACCTGAAGCCTCTAAACTGGAATGAAAAATAATTATCAATAATGAAAAAAAAAAAATCAATGTTTCCATTAAAAATTCTATGTAGAAAGAAACTCCAAAATGATCTAAAGAGCCATCAAAACAACCAGACTTACTGCAATAAGCAGAGATATAAGCGCACAGTGTAACTCTAATGCTTTCATTGTCTTTGAGCCTCATGGAAAATAAGCAAAGTTTCATATTTTCATCCATAAAAATATTTGTGCTTGTAGGGTGGTGGCTCTGAAAAAAGATTTAATAAAAAACAGTAGAAGTTACTGTCACTTTATCAGCCCAGCATGGGACAGTTTTTAGAGGGTTCTGTAATACAGTCTGCTGTTGGGCATCTGTCTGTGATTTTGTTCATGAACTTTATCCAACACTGTACCAGTAAAGTGTACCATGTCACAGTCAGTGAAGAAAGAAGTCAATAAAGTGAATGGCTCATCATTTGCAGGATTGATATGTTTACCTCTTCGAGTTAAATATAGCTGATAAGTCAGCACAACTGAAACATCTCTTTGTGTCTAGACCTGCACCTGAAAAAATATAGTAGTCTACCCAGAGTCCTTCTGTGTGCTTGACAAAAACAGCTCATTACTTGGGAGCCAACTACGTGGTGGCCAGGTCCCTGATCTCCCCTGCTGCTCAGTCATCTTAAACTGGAAGGCAAGAAGTTCCACTTATTCTTGTGTTTCCTCTTTTGTGGTTCTTTCCTTCCTTCACAGCTTCATCCGGGAGGATTTCTCAGCTCAGCTCCAACATGACATCAAGGAGCCAGAAAAAGCTGTCAAACACATTTGACTCCTCCTTGCCTCCAAAGCCACCACAGAATGGAATAATATCCATGTTTTTGTCATACCCTTGCCATTACTTCTTTATTATTACTATTTTTAGCTCCCCTGAACAAAACAGAAAATGTGACTTGTCATGTGATGTTGTAGTGACTTGTTGTTTGTAAGTGTCAAATAATAGCACAGAAGGTTTTGGATAATTACTGTTTTACAAAGTTTAGGAAAAAGTCACCACACTCCTCTTCCTTTCCTTTGATGTGTTTTTTAACATTTTTTTTAATCCTGTTTTGCTGTTTTTGTCCTATCACATAAAATGACGTAAGTGCTGTGGTTGTTGGTGTCTGTTGGCATCTTTGTTGTGTTTGCTGAGATATTTGTATCCCGGTCTTCCTCCTCTCATGTCTCCTCTCACTTTGCCTCTGTTCCTTTGTCTTTCTTTTTTCCTCCTTCATCTGCCCCTTCAAACCGCTCATCCATCTGACTGAAACCTCCAAACCAAAGCACATGGCAGACACAGGCGTGAAGCAAGTTAGGGGTATGAAAAAGGAAAAATGCAAACAATAAAATGAAATTACAGGACTGACAGCTCAAACAAGCCAGCGAGGACCGGAAGAGCACGTGATAGACTTATGAACCCAAGGATGTGAGACAATGTTGCAACAAACAGACAAAGAACTCCAATTTCTGTGATTATATAAAGTGTTGAAAACTGCTGATAAGCAGGCCACTTGGTACAGCTTACATGCACCATTCAGCGACATGAACCCCCCTACAGAATATCAAAGACATCCTTGTTAACAACAGTTCAGTCAGTAGGGGAACAATCAGCTCTTGAGGAGGGAGAAATATCCATTTTCACTTCATGAAGTTGCAATATACAAAACAGTATGTGAATGGCTTAGTTTTAAACGGCCATAAAATGTGATTTGATCTTCATCTAAGTCACAATAATAGACAGATACAATCTGCTTAAGCTGATAACACTCAAACGGTTATAATTTATTGAACACACCCGTTAAACATTTACAGTGATGGAGGAAAAAGTGTGGAGAGTAAAGTAAGTAACAGTTAAAAGCTTTTTAATCATCCTGTGGCTGCAGTGACCCCAAGAAAGCTCTTTTTGTATCTCTGGATCAGACCTGCACTATGTTCTTTGACAACTTTGACCATTCCTCTTGACAGCATTGCTTCAGTAGGATGTACTTTTCTGAAGCCATTCTGGGGTGGATTTTCTTTGACACTTAGGGTCATTGTCCTGCTGCACCAGCCAGCTGCTGCTAAACTTCATCAGGTGGACAGCCACCCTGACATCCTGTAGGATGTTTTAATAAATCTGCAAATACTTTTTTTCTTTGATGATGGCAAGTGGTTGAGGGCCTGAGGCAGCAAAGCAATCCCAAATCATGATGCGCCCTCCACCATGCTTTGCTGTTGGGATGGTGTTTTCTATATCGGTAAGCTACATAGGTTTCAGAACAATTCAGCGTTTATTTAATCAGTACAAAGTTTTCTCAATAGTCTTGTGGACTGCCAAGGTGCTCTATAGCAAATTTCAGGAGTGTAGAATACCTTTTTTTTTTTTTTCCAGAGCATTGGTGTATAAAGAATGTGAGGCTGTGTGGACCCAGATGCAGGAGTCAGGAAGCAGGTGTAATCCAAGATGTGATTTATTTAAACAAAATGTGGCAAAATCCGTGGCAGAACTAGCAAAAACTGTGGAGAAACTAGGCATGAACATGAAGGAGCAAACAGTATGGAGCAACCAAGGGCAGACAAACACAGGACCTTATATTAACACACACGGGATAACGAGACACAGGTGACATCAGGGAGACACCACCAACACTGGAATGAAAACCATGAACACCACAACCGAACCTAAACCATGACGAGTGGCTTCCTCTTCATTGTTTTGCCAGGGGTACCCTGCTTGTTCAATAACTTGTGTATGGTGGATTCATAAGCAGTGACATTTGCCAGTTCCCTGGATGTCTTCAAATCTTTAGGTATAGGTTTTTGTTTTTTCATTTTTTTTTTACATTTTTTATATTGAGGATTCTGAATTGTGTGTTTTTAGTTGCCTTGGCTGCATGGTAACCTCTAGGAAGACTAGCCAAAGTATTAAACCGTCTCCATATAGAGACATTTTGTGTGGACTGATGGATGGGAAAGCAGTGTTATTCAGATCATCTATTCATGATTGTATGTCTTCAGAGAGGAGGCACAGTCGAAAGGAAAAGAGGAAGAAGATCAATAAAGACTTGAGAAATTTTAATTCATTGTGTTATTTCAGCCTAACCACATTCCTATAGCATCTGTTGCATCACATACTGACATGGCGTACCAACCTTTGGCATTGGTCAGTGATATGTCACGGTGGCCTTAAGTGTAAATTTTCAAAGCGTACTCAGGGTAAATATTGTGAGATGGTATTTAAACAGCTGGGACTGATGGGGACCTGTTAGGAACTTGAGCTGGGTATAACACTAGATTCCCCATGACAAAAGTAGAAAACACTATCACCCACTCTACTCCCTAGTGAGGGTTGACTATGAGGAAACATTTGCTCCTTGTGTAAAATATTGCTTTGGCACTGATCCAGAAGGAAATGTTGAGCCTTTCTGAAAGAGATGATGATGGCTTTGCAAACAGCAAGAGACAGATGCAAAGTGAGATCATAAATTTGCCTATAAGAGATTGTTTTCACTTATTAAGATGTCACCAACCTTCTAATTATATATAATCATCAATAAAGCCAATAGACCCATATCTCCAGATGTTGAACCAATGGAGCAATGTACATTGTGTGTATGAGCGGCACATTGTGATGCATTATGGACAGAGGGTCATGCGTGGACACAGGCTCTGTCACGTGCCTGTAAAGCCAGTGGAATTCCCACATGTGACAGTCTTAATTGTAGTGGTTTTTATGGGAAAAACACAGACAAACTGGATTTTAATGTAAATCATCACATTCACAGACAGCCGGTTTTTTGGTTGCTTGGCTGTGATTGGTTTACTTTAAAGCCAGTGTGTAGTCAGTCAAGCAATTTTTGAACATCTTTCTTGATCTTTTTTCTGTGTATGTCGTGACAACATACACCCGCTGGTCTTTACTTGTGGACAATCGGCAATAACTTGACACACTCTGAATTAGATTGATTAAATGGTGCACAATGGAGCAGAAACTTTTATCAAATGGTTTTGTGATAATTCCAATATTAAGAAAAAATAAATAAAATAATTGTGCTGATGTATGACAGTGTGGCACTATACATGCATTCATCACACATTAAATTGTTTTTTCTTGCTCTGCTGCATTTTAAGTTCAGTCATTTCAGTGACTGCTCTTCTGGAGGTCAAGTGAGGTTCTCTGTGGAAAACCAGCATTCTTCAGGCCCTGTAGCTCAGTCCAATTTGTTACTTGACACTTTCCAAAAACAGAGGTATTTAATTGTGGGTCCCATTTTTGTTTTTCCTCTCTCTATCATTGTCGTTTCATTGATAATTCTTTTCCTTTTTCAGTTATGTGTGCGCATGAGGATGCAATACCGATGTGCGTGTGTCTGACTTGTAATTAGCATCGTGCTCTGGTCTGTATGGCATTTTAACAAATGCTTCTAAATATATATATATAAATATATATATCTTATTATCAGGCTGAAGTTTTAGCAATGTCACTCCCTCCCATTTGCTCCCCTCTTCTTAATGTCTTTCTGGATTGGCCGATGCCCTTCAGCCTTTTTTTCTAGGCTAGTGGTTTTTCTCTTGTCGCTTTATCTTTCTCTTCCCCCCTAAAATTACGTCCTAGAAGCCTGTCATTGGCATGATGGCCTTGGTGACTGGACTGAAATCATAATCTCGTTACATTTTTTATTTTGTTGTTTGTGTTGGGCAATTTTTGGCATTGGCCAGAAGTGATGGAAATCCAGATGTTTGTGCATTTTTACAGTAGATAAAAATTCCTGATGGTGAAAAATGATATGCATACATACTCTGTATGAGACCTTGATACATTGTTACAGCACATGTATACATCGGAGAAATGATTTTAGTTTATCAGCTAATGTGGACATAAAGCACAAAAAGGCAGAATGAAAGGGTTGAGGAGGAGAAGTGTTGATGAACCTGATAACTAAAGTTAGAAACTGCTGTGTCTTTGTGCTTAGTCAAAGGTGAAGAGCAGTATTAAAACAGCCTCACCCACACGCATGTACAACACGCACACTCTCTCTCTCACACACACACACACAGACAAATGTACTGCTTTGGCTGTGAGAAGGGGCATGTGCTGAGGGCGTTAGGGGTGTGTCTGTGGTCACAGTGACGGTATAAGACAGTGGCAGGTACTCTTGAGTTTCTCATTCATCTCCACAGATTAGTGTGTTTTTCTTCAGTTCTGTAACTTTTCTTTTTCCAACCAAGTTTTTAACCTCTTTCATAGATAGATTTTTATAGATTTTAAAATTTACATTTTGTAGTTGGTCCATTTTTATTTGTTTGTTTATTTTTTATTTCAGACATAATTATTCAATTTCATCAAGTAGTTGCAAAAAATCTGCAAGAAATTTAGAGCATTTTAAAGTTTGGTCCTGATTTAGCATTTTGTAGCAGTCAAGCATCCTTCCTGAGTTGCCACAGCAACTGTCCAACTCAGCCGCTAGTCTGGGGTAAGTATGCTGCTCAATCTTTCTCCTCGCAGATCATTTTGTCATTCTTCCTCTGTTATTAGTTTGCCCTCTTTGTTTACTTTTTCTTGCACGTTTTGCCCAAATACCTCTTATGTTCTTACTCTGGTCAGTGGCTAAGCATATTTGGGGCTAACCACTTAGTCCTGTTTTCTCTTCTTTTTGCAAATCCAAATGTAAGCTCAAAGGTCATCATTTCTCTTTGGCATACTGTTGCGTCAATCATTTTATGATTTCAGTGATTTAATTTGCACAAGATGTAATAACTGCTGAGATTGACTTTAATGTTTTATGAACTGCTCATTCGCGTCTATAATTGTAAAGTGAAATTTTGACCACAGATAACCTGCAATATAGTGGCAGGTGGAGATCCTCCATAGTAACACTGGTGTAGCGTGATTCAAAGCCCTGTAATTTTGGCCACTAATGAGTGCACAGTGGAGATACATTTTCTGGTACAAACGTTTTATTTTGTTGTCACTTAGTTTATCAATAAATTTAATTCACACAATGGAAAAATTATTACTCTGATTTTTTTTTTTTTTTACATTACAGCAAGTCTTCTGTTAGTTTCAGATATTCACTGATTCCTTGTTCCTGAATGTAATTGGGGTGTCAAATTGGTTATGCAAATCAGTCCAGAAACTCTGGAGGCTTGGAGAGTCAAAAAGAAAAAAAATCCTCAAGAATGACAACAAGACTGAGTACTCTGCTGAAATTTTAAATTTAGCCATTATAATGAATTAAATATGTTTTATTGGATACTTAAAACTCAGATGCAAGAGTTTATAAGCCTCGGTGTTTTAACTGCAGCTAATACTTAACAGAACTGGCGATGGCATGACTTCAAGAGTTAATAAGTGACCTCGCATAGAGGCTTTACATAACTGATATCAGATATTTTACACCTCCAAACAGTGTATTTTAGGGCTCACAGCTTTTTCTCAAACTCTCTTAGATGCCTGGAAATACTCATCCCAGGGTCAAGTGATGTTAAAAGTTGAGAAAGTTTGCAGATGCTTGCAAATGTGTTGAAGAATGAATCACTGCATTAAATGTGTATTTGAGTCTCTACGGTCCCGATATAGCAACAGAAAATCCCTGGTTCATTCACAGCTGTGTCTAAAAACGTGCTGATTCATGTTAAATGTTATTTACAATTTTAATAAATGCTCCTTACCTCCCTTTTGCCACTGCACTCTTGATAAGTCTTAAAAATGACTCAGGTGTTTTTTGCCATGTGAGCTGGTGTGGGTTTTTTTTTGTGTGAGTCAGCATTCTCATGTGCCGTGTGTGTGAGTGAGACCGTGTTATAAGGTCACTTATGTCCTATGGTGTTATGTCATGTTTTATGTCTTTAACTTCTGACTGGGAAAAAAAAAGTCACCTCACAAAGACTCGTAAAAATGCACAGTAAAGGGAGAAGTTTCATTTTTAATATTTGCTTGATGCCCAGACCTCATCATGATTCTGCTCTCTGATTTAGTTAACCTTTTTTCTGAATCTGTAGATCATATGCACATAGAAGAATATATTGAAGAAGATGAGGAACCACCTCTGCTGCTCAGCTCTTGTCCTCCTTGCGGTAAATATATTGATATGTTTGCTGTATGTGTGCATATGTGCTCTCTGCTGACTCTAGTGTGTGTGCCTCCCCAGGTGTTTGGCTGTGGAGGTACTGCAGCAGTGCAGTGTCAGTGGGGGGAAGGGTGCGGGTGTCTGCAGTGCCATGCAGGGCAGGAGCCATCCGAGGTGAGACAAGAAAAACTGATATAGCAGGATTAATGACAACTTCTTTGTTCGTTGTAGTACATTATTTGTGTACTAAAGGCCTTTCACCTCATGTTCCTGTATTATTGTTTGTATAGTGAAACAAGGGTGTTTCCAAAAGGACTAGTCCTTATAAAAGTACACCCGTTTCATTATCTGCTTCCTCTGTATAGTGTAGACCTTGAAGAAAAATGGGGCAGAGTTTCTAAATGACATGTGATACTACAAGCAACATCTAAAGTTCAAATTCCTTTCAGGCAAAACCTACTGAACAAATTCCCAAGCCTCACATTAAATAATCCCTCACAAGTAATGCAACACGCTAAAAATTACCACTGCACCTGTAATGAACTATCAACCACTGCTGCATAGGTTTAGAGAATAAATGGTAAGCTATATTGTTTCATGTGCTTAGTGGTCTGAGTTTTGGCTGCCCCATAAGAGGATTGCAGACCTTTATGGCCTTTTGCAATCTCCCGTGGTTACAACTCTGGTAGACAAGTTTTCATGTTGTTCAAGGCAGTTATTTTAGCAGAGGAGCTAAACCTTACAAAATCTCACACACAATCTTATACATATTTAACACATTTTTTCCCAATCTATGAAAGAGCTTTCATTGAATCAGAATTGACATGCATTTTCATGACTTTAGACTCTTTACTTCTTACTGAAGATGTCATCTCAAGCTCAGAAAAGCAAAGTATTAGGTGCTGTAGTATGTTCCTGCAACATAAACGTGGTGTATGAAAGTCTCATTGTAACTCTGTGGTGCAACACTTTATTTTGGGACTTCAGTGTCATGAGGCAGGATTTGTCCTGACTGGTAAGATTCTACCATACATGAAAGGGCACGTGCATGTTCATGAGGAGTGCTTTTGTGTATTCATCATGGTGTTTCTGGCCAAGCCAATAAGAAATGGTGAGTGTTAAAGCAGTACAAAGGAACTTTTGCAATGAACATGGTAGTTAAGTTACTTTCATGATGCTGTCCAAGATTTACTTTTGTTTGGCCTCTCGCTTGCTCATTCTCTCCTTTTCTCTTATATAACTGCCAATCGCCTCTGCCATGTTTTCCACTTTAGCTTTGATCAATAGCAGCATCAGGAAGAAGGAACACAAGAAGCTTGAGAAATACCAAGGGTTGAAGGAAGAGCTTAGAAAAGATGTGGGATATGAAGGCAACAGTGGTGATCAGGGCACTGAGGTCTGTAACCCCCAAGCTGGGATGGATGGCTCCAGCAGATACCAGGAACAACATAGCTGCATCCAGTGCAATACAAGGAACAGCTAGATCCTGAGCAGAACCCTCAGCATAGAGTTTTAAAAGTGAAAGGAGTGATCAGCTTCTGTTTCATACAAAGTTTTTCTCTTTTTTTTTGTCCATAATGTCTCAGAAGATGTGTATGCAGTTAGCAACATAACTGTCAAACACTGACATCAGAGTGTTATCTTTGTTGTTGTATTTCCATGATTTGACCGCTTTCGTCTGGAATCGTTTGTGGATTGTGGATTTCTTCTTGTTATTGTTGAAAAATGAAAGTCTGGTCAAAATCTGTTCTATTGTGGCTTAGTTTGGATGTGTGCAGAGGTGGACTGGGGCAAAAAATCAGCCCTGGTATTTTCAGCATTATCAGTTGACTGAATCAAGCACCGCACACAAGGACAAAAACTAACAGGTCTAATTTTCAGAACAAATATTCAAAGACATCTTGAGAGACCTGTGCAAACTTGCTGACAAGTTGGGGAAAAAAAACTGCAATCCAGTAGAGCAAATGCATGATTAACCTGGCAAGCTGGTCATGGATAGAGTGTGTATTATTGGATGAGGAAATGGCTCAAACACAAAAGAAAAAAGAAAAAATAACAACAATAATACAGGAGTCATTCTCAAAATGAGTCAAAACCACCTTTGTGGAATCACACACAAAAAAACATGATTTAGTATTATAAAATTTTTGCCAAGCTATTTACATGTACACTCCCTGGCCACTTTATTAGATACACTTGTCCAATCTAATGCAGTCAAATACATCAGCTCTGCCATACGTCCTACATTAACAAAGCTTTTACATTTTCAGTTTTTGTTTACATTGTTGCAAAACGTTATAATTTTACTTAATGTTTGTTACTGAGGTTGTAATGGATGGTGGTGGCATACTGGAGTGCAATATGTTGAAGTGTGCCTAATATTTTGTCCACATTAATGTACGTTAATGGATTGGACAATACAAAGCTCAATATAATGCACTCAAGTCCACCACCACCATCCACTATGACCTCAATAATACACATTATGTAGAATGATCACACTCCTGACAACGTCAACAAAAACTGAAGAAAAAAAATAGAAACTATGGCATAGCAGTTGTATTTGATTGCATTAAATTGCACAGGTGCACCTAATGCATGGGCAGCGAGTGTATATCTACATATAAAATAAGGAATTAATTAATATATCTATAATAAAATAATTGCGACTGACAGCATCAGCATGCAAAAGAGATATGACGGGTAACAGACGTGATTAGCATAACTCAGGAACTGCCAAACTGCATATGGCATGGTATAGCATTGGGCATGTTTGCTGTACATTAATAAGCCCATGTAAAGTGACACATATGTAATGTGTCTGCATGCAAAAATGACATTTTTGTTTTTGACTTGAGTATGTCTTTAGAGTTTGGCTCTCTCTCAACTAACTTCCCTAGTCGTGCTGCTTACAGATCTGTCATGCTCGTTTTTATTACTCACCCCCACCTCCACAGGCTCACTTTCCATCACCTGTTGTGTCACCAGCGCTGCAGCCCCTGCTGCTGCTGCTGGGAGCAGCACGGTTACTTTGGTGCGTTTAGAGTCCTCTGCTTTTTTTTCATACTTTGTTTTTCAGTGCCACTGGGGCGTTTTTTTGGTGGTTGTTTTTCCATGATGTTGTCCAACCCTCTCACCTAATCTGGCTCACTTGCCATGAGTCTGTTAGTTCTGCCATCCAGCAACTGGGTGATTGACAGGCCCTGACTGACAGTTAACCAATGGGCTATGCTGAATGGCCTGGTCAGCCACACAACTGGACAATAGGTCACTTAACTGGTCAGCCAATTATGCGGAGAGGAAAAAAAAAACCAAAACCTGTTGACACTGAATCCTCAGTTGCCCCTGGTTGTCTGGCCAGCGGCGCTGTATGGCAGCTCCGCCGACAACCGGTGTATGAATGTTTGTGTGTGTCAGTAGGTGAATGTCTACAGTGTAAAGCACTTTGGCGCTGTAGAAATACAGTTGTAAGGCGCTCTATAAGTATAAGCCATTTACCATTTACCAGCCCTCACTAGACACCGGCCCACCAGGACAGTGCCCGGTATGCCAGATGGCCAGTCCACCCCTGGATGTGTGTGTTCCTGACCAGCAACAACAGTTGAACATGCTAATGATGCACTTCTGCACTCCCTCACAAAGGCTTACAGACATTCAGCCAATCAGAAAAAATAAAGACAACTTCAACTCATTTAAGACAGAAGCATTCCTTGTGATACTTTCCTTGATTATTTTCAAATAATTACAAACTATTTAGAGGTATTATGGGTAAAAAAAATAAAATAAAAATAAGAAAGTGCTCAAGATAAGATGAAGATGGTTGGAAATGACCATCTGATGTCTACTTAAAAATACTGCAATGATAGTTTAAAGCATGCGCTTATAGTCTTTCTGCTGATTGTAGTGCAAACCTCTTATATTCCAGCACTCTTTCTCTTGAGTTTAGATGTTTGTTCTTTCTTTTCAGGCTTGCAGTTCCAGACAGATTCTAGCAAAGGCAGTGCAATGTCAGCCTTGCCCAACTGGAACCTTTTCAGATTCACTGAGCACTGAACTGTGCAATCCACACACTTCCTGCAGGATCCTCGGCAGAAAGGTTGCAGTTTCTGGTACTGCAACCTCAGATGCTGTCTGTGGGGACTGTCTGCCCGGGTGAGAACTCTCACTCTCTCTTTCTCTGAGAATCCATGTGGTAATCTATTCACAGTTCAACCTGGCTTTATATTGAAAGGGCCTTACTTCAATTACACAACTCCTGAAGTATAAAACTAAGGTTGTAAAAGAAATTCCGTTACCCAACCCCCCCATGAAAAAAAAGAAAAACACACACACACAAAGACACGTACAATCCAACACAAGCCAGTACTGTAAGTCATTCACCACAATTGGTGGGTGACATCAAGAACAAGGCAGTGTCTGCCATAACGTGCCTCTGTCTAAAACCATTAATTCATTCTTTCATACTTGTTCATGCTTTTTTTCTCTCTGTCCATCTCTCTAATTATCCTCTTTACAATTCTTTCTTTATTTGTAGGCTTCACTCCACTGTGGCAGAGCATGCTTCCACCCAAGGTGCCTGTGTGAAAAGTAAGCTTCTTCACCTCTTTCTTACTATAGATAAGACCATGTTTCTAATACCCTTCATGCCTTTAATATCTTTTCGGTTCTCTTCCTCTCCTTTCTTTTTAGAAGATCTGCATGTCAGAGTAGTCCGCACAGTAGGGAAAGGTCCAGCCAGTGCAGCAGGAGGACCGTCCAACAGCACAGTCGTACGCAGTCCAGAGGAGAAGACGGCGGAGTACGCTGTGTTTGCTCTGGTACCCATCTTCTGTGTGATGGGCCTGCTGGGTATCCTCATCTGCAACATCCTGAAGAAGAAGGGTTATAACTGCACTGCTGAGAAGGAGGGAGGAGATGAAGAGGCTGCCACACCCCAGAAAGAAGGTGAGAAAGATGGAGGAGAAATATGGAAGTTAAAATTAAAAGTGGACAAAAAGTGATAATGGGAACTTTTGCCCATACAAAAGCCAAAGCAGCTCACAGATGTGCTGAATGTGGTAAGATGCACATCTTTAACACTGTAAATCTGTGATTTTACTGCAATCACATATATACGCAGGAACTGTTTTGAACTTTGACCGGGCCAGGAACATTACATGTCATGCGTGCTTTGTGTTATTCTTGTAATTTTCCTGTTTGAAGAGAGAAAAAAGAGGTGCCGCAAACTCATTTGGTCAATGGTGCTGGAGAGAAAGAAAAATAAAGAGAGGTGAAAAGAGAGACAACCAGAACAGAGATGATATCAGTCTGTGGAAAACCAAAGAGAGGGGGATCAAGCAGAAAAACAAATACTGAGTCACCACACCCACTCTCCGTAGTTTGTGTAGTCCCCGTGTTAACTGTGAGGGCTGCTTAGACAGCATAGCTGTGTAGCATAGCAATTTATTCAGCCTTCATCCCAAATGAGAGCAATTTTAACCTTAAAAATTTGCACATGTAAGGCAGAAAGTCCCTCTGCAGACTTAACATCTGGCTGATCTCAATGGAAGAGTGCACAATAGAGCTTCACTTTTCCTCCCCCTCTGCATAAACCCACACTGCTGTGCACGCAATGTGGCAACACACACCCATTCTCACATTAAGAAACTATTGTATCCTGTGTGCTATACCTATCTGGTTCTCACACATCTATAACACATGCAATGCATTAACTCTCCCCAGGGCAAGTTTTATACAAGTCTGGGACAAGACTCCTCAGTAAAATGTGGCCTTTTATTGAAAAAGGTTTAACATCAAACTAGCATATATAACAAGTAGTAAAGGTTTGTGATGCAACCGTAGTCCACATGTTAAACAGTCACTGACTGACATGAAGGATAAAACCTTGTACATTGCACTAAAGGCAAAATGTTATTTTACATAATGTTAACTTACATAATGTAGCCAAAAGACAGAGAGCTCAAGTTTTCTTTTGCCTCACTTTCCAGTAAGCTTCCTGTTGTTTTAACTTGGTATTAAACTCTGCTGCCCAGTTTACAAAGGGACTTCAGTGACTTAACTTCTCTGCAGCACTCACACATCTTGCGTGGCTGTGATTTACTGTCATTGAGTGTATGAGCGTAAACAGATTTAAGTCAGCCGGTGGTGCAAAGGCTCATTAGGAAAAGCTGTGCCACCAGGCTTTACGTCCTCCACGGTTATCAGGAATGTCAGAGCACAGCTGAGCGCAACAGATCAGGTCCCACGTCAACAAAATACCCGCATTTGCACAGCAGCTGTTACGTTGTTTACTTACAGTCTGTCTGTGAAACTGAAATGTTGAGTTAAAGAAAGTACAATTATCACAGCAGGAAACATCAAAATATTCTTTATTTTATTCTGATAATATTTAAAAATGTTTTAAAAGAAAATGCTGCTCATAGTACGTGAGACCATCTGTTTTTGGTAGAAACAGTGCTTTAAAGGTAGGGTAAGTAATTCTGCATGACTTCTAGCACAGAACACTTTTATTCGTTCAGTGAATATCTCTTCACCATCCGCTAGTGGCCCATGTCATGATGACATTGTATAAAAACACAAGACAACACAGAAACAACAGATTGCCCTTCAAATCATGACAAACATTGCTCCAGCCAATCACTGCCAGGAGGAGGGTTTGTGCCTGTGTACATGGAGTCGGGGAAACTTATTCAGGTATTTTTGGGCAGTGCTAAACAAAGGAGCTCAGTCCAGGTCAGATGTCATCCAGAAATACCTTACCCTACCTTCTGATATCTGTGTTGCAATGTCAGATGTCTACAACCCTCATATGATTGTTATTTTTATGTACCAGACGGATGCTGCTTCATTGAGACACGTACTTATGCTGTTGCTCATTTTTTGACTTTTATTGGTTCATTTAACTTCTTAAAGGGTCTTCAAAACAGACTGGTTTGTCATTTCTGTTAATTACAGAGAAAGCTATGCTGATGTTCTTCACAAGATATTTTAATTTTCTTTTTCAAACATGTCAGCCACAGCTTGCTAATTCATAGTGCAACACTTTTGCCTCCTTCTGTATGGGCCAAGAAAATGCTGGATCCCACCCTTCATAGCACATTTAATTGAAGCTGTGTTCTTGATCTTTTAGCTGAGATCAAGTGTACCTCAGGCTGTGCAGTGGATGTGGTGGAGCCGGGGTGAATTAAAACCAGCACAAGTGGTTCAAAACATCATGCATGAGGGTCAGTTAGGAGGGTTTCATTCATGGTGACAACTGGGACTGTAAGGGTGAATGACGCCATGGTCCCTTCTTCTTTTAACACCTTGTTGTGAAACACAAGTCGTTCTTATACGTAAAGAGAAACTCCCTGAACTCCCAACCCAGCACAGCTCATTTATTGTCTTCATTGATCCAGTGTCTTGCCTGGCACGTCCCCACCTTTCTCATCTGAACATGACACTATCCCTCCATCTCTCCTTTCCCAGCCAGATCAATAATTCAGTCAGATCACCTCATTGTTTATGTCTTCTGTTTCATTCTTGTCTGCCCGTGACTCTCTCTGCACTACACATCTCAGACTTTCTTCCATCCCTTTCTTTTGAGGTGTCTTCCCATTTAAGTTACTGATGTACAAAAAGCTGCTAACTTCTCACAGAAAAAGTTCACTGTGATTTGAGCTGAATTTAGTTTGATTTGAATGTGTGAAATTATGATTTTAAATGGCACCAGTAGATTGCAAAATTGAGTGCAGAACAGAAATAATATAAAAATATTAAGCAAACAACAACAGGGTTTAATAAGACCACAAAGTCCTGGCGCTGATGAAATTTTCATAAAGTATACTGTGATTTTAGGAAAGCCTATCACGTCCTTCATCCATTTCTTCCCTTCTGCACTACTTAAGAGTTGTTGCAGTGATGCATTAATAAGGTAAGAGAGTGAGTTTGTGTTCGTGTGGTAAAGGACAAGAGAAAGGTGCAGACACATAGTTTTAGATTTTTTTTTTACCTTTATTTTTCCAGGTAAAATGTTTGAGAACCAGTTCTTATTTACAAACATGACCTGGCCAGATGATTACACCTAAATACTTAATGGTAAAAAAAAAAAATTAAAGACTGCAGCTAGAGAAATGCAGCGAAACTTAACAAGTAGCTGGTATCTTTTTAATTCTTGCTCTCATGAAATGCTAATTGTTACAACATACCATGTCGGTCTGCTAAGGTCCTGACTTGGCTGAGGTTAGAGAAACTTCTTACTCCAGCACTTTTCTCATCATCTAAGCTCAACGGGAACACCCCTGGGGATGAATTAAAGCAAGCGTAGCTTTGCTCTGCAGGGCTAAAATCAAACGCTGCACTGGTAACTGACTTGCCAGAGCTGTGGAAATAGAAATGTTGGCCCTCATGGAGAATGCGGTGACAGAAGAGGTGATGGAGGGATACACAAAAGCAAAAGCGAGCTGAAGTTAGCCTGCAGTTCTGTGCTCATGTAGCATGTAACATGAATGTATAGCAGGAGGTCGATATTAGTTTCTGCAGCTTTCATGTTTAACCACAGGACAGCCGTAATATAGTCGACAATGAAACTTTGAACTCATGTCCATTCACGCAACCTTTGATGAAGCAATACGTAGAAAATAATTAGTGCCGGTCTGTAAAAGCTGATGCTGTTACCCAGACATAGCAACTGCCTCTGTGGAGACAGACCTATTGTTGTAGCTTAAATACTGCCTAATGCCGCTGATACAAGAGACAAAAATAACATTCACACACACTCACAATTGCAACCTTTACAGTCACGTTTGCCTCTGTAACACACAGACACACAGTGTCAGTTATCATTGGAGGTCCAGTACGTCGCACCACAGTGCACTGCTCACACAAACGTAGCCGATGCAGCTCTGTGTGCTTCAGCAGAGCTGAAAGGAGCATAATTGCTGACTGAGTGTGTTTTGCCCCCGTGCCCTCATCGCTCTCTTTTCAGCTGCCTCACTGCCCAGGCCTGCTGTATTATGGGATAGTGAGGGGTTGCCATGGAGGCATATCTATTCTTTGCCACATCCAACCTTATCAGGCCATGTAGACGAAGCGCAATGTTCCAGCAGTGACATGCATTTTATGAACGAGGCTGCTTTATGCGGACATATTAAAAGCTGTTAAATGATAGGCTGTCATGTTGTATTTATTTAAGATCTCAAGAGGCTGTGCCACATGACAGACACAGTTTGATCAAGCATTGGCTCTATAAGCACAGGATCCATCTCATGATTTTCTTAAGGCTCTGAAGATTATCTGATAAAGACTGGGTTGTGAAAATGGATTTCATTTATGAAATCAGTGGGGTAGAAAGTCCAGTATTGTGGAAACAGGACTGTTTGTGCATTGAGTCACGCCAAGTAATCCAGCGATCAGGCACAAATCAGGCACACCGAATAAAGTTATAAAGTCAGGCCAACAATGACCTCTTGATGACAGATTAGTGCTTGATGTGCAGACATAAAATGTTAAAGATTAACTCAAACCTTTTTCACTGTGGCGTGATTTGGTTCATTTTGTGTTCTCAAGTAATAACTATAAGGATTTCTTTTGAACCAGCTGATAAAAGACACATCATAATACACTGTGGATGATGTTTCTGAAGAGGACTAAGTGACAGTCGAAACATGTAAGGGAAAAAATAAAATCTCCTTACAAAAAACCTTTGTCTGATCCAAAGAAATCCTTATAGTTACTTTTTCTCTGTGCATTTCTAGAATCTGCAGTACGGGGCAGTGTAAGAAAAAGGCAGAAACGCTGTTGGTGACCGCTTTAGTAATTATCAGTCAGTTAATATCCTTTATTCTGTCTTTTTCCTTTTTGTAGGTAACAGTTGTCCCTACATAACGGATGACCTGAATGAAGACACCATCAGTGTTCTGGTTCGCCTCATAACTGAAAAGAAAGGTACGTGCTACGCACCTAGTGACAGTGGTCACGTATGAGTTGATGTGTCAGAGCCTTTTCATCTCTTGTGGTTTTTGAGAGAAAAACCTCAGTGTCATCACAGTAGGCCACGCACAATTACAGACATGCCTCTGTTGCAACCTAAGATTCCTGGTTGCTGTTGAACTCATAACTGTAGGAATATATTCTTCTCCAAACACAGATGTAATTTTATTTATATACAACCAAAACCTGCAATGCAAATGTACTATTCTAAATGTATTTATCCAAAATGATCCCGTGCAATTTTAGAAGGAGTTTGATTATCCTGATGTCTCGTATAGGTTGTCTGTGTTATGATTGAGGCTCATGTATATGTTTCAGAAAACGCGGCTGCACTGGAGGAGCTGCTGCTGGAGTACGAGAGCAAACAGATGAGCAAAGGCTCATCAATCAAGTACGTGACTGCGCACAGACACACAGACACACCAGCAAGTCATCTGTCATGCTGCTTGAGGTCAATGTTAACAAGAAAGCAGGGAAACTTTGGGAAAGGAAAACGACAGTGAAGAGTTCAGGGACGGGCAGTTTCAGTGTTCATGTGTGTGTGTATCATTGCAATGAGGATCACTAAACCTCCAGATGTGTCTTTAGGGGCTTTTCATTCTCTGTTTTTGTTTTTTACATTTAACACAGTGTAGTAAAAACAAAACAAAAATTGATTTTAAAAGTAATTGCCACGCTTCAAACCACTCTGGCTACATTTTCTCAGTTGAGTTAAGAAGTGTGATGTTTGGCGCTGACTCACTCCCACAGGTCTGAAGCGAGCGTCTCATACAGTCGTAAGGGCTGTCTAGTCATGAGGCTTAAACAGACAGTCTGCCGCTAAGCTCACTGGCTGTCACATAGCTTGAAGTCACAAAATTTACCACAATTTGACCAAGTGTAGTTGTGGTTGGAACTTGGGCTGTAAGTTGCGGCATGGAAATTGCTCAAGTAGTCAGAATTTAATCTAACAAGCCCATTAACATGCTGCTTTGTACCACAGTCTACACCACTGTGCTCTGACTTTCTCTGAGATGTTTGTGCTACAGCCTTGTTTCCAAAATCTCACAAGAACCTGTGTAAAATGTAGATAAATGTACTGAATGGAAAACTGTGCAAAGACATCAGATCAAATGTTGAAAGTGAGCAATATTATTCAGTTGAATCATGCATGCTAATCTTGAATTCAATGCCAGCAGCACACTTCAAGAAAGTTGATATAGTTACATGTTTACCATGTGGTTGTAGTTTTGACAGGTCAGCTTAACACATGGACTAATGTAACAGTCTTAAATGATCTGGAGTCTCATTTACTAAACATTGCGTGGGATCTATACTAAAAGTGTGCGTACGGCCAAAAGCCAAAAATGGCGTATGCCAAGAAAAATCCCGATTTACAAAACCCTACGTTCACAAACCAGCAAGCAATTTCTCCTTGATAAATCACAGCTGCACTTAAACGTTTGCGTACAAGGTTCCTCCTCCTGTCCTGCCCTCAACAAGCTCACATTCAACCATAAATGGTCAATGCAAAGTAACTTGTAAATGTCAATATGTATTTAAATGAGGCAGCCGATCAATGGTTACTGGTTAACAGTGGAAACCACGGAGACCACACAACCACGCCCCAAGCACATGAAGTGTCTGGAGGAGGACGGATGCTGAGGAATGCTGTTCTGCAAAATCAGAGAGAAACAACTGATGAATTGAAAGGAATTAGAACAGTATTGAGTAATTTGTGTGGTGTTATGTCAGATGTGTCAAACGCATTAAAAACGAACTTGTTAATGAATCAACCTTATTGCTGTTTTAAATGTCGCATGACATTCGTAGCTGTGCTCTGTGGTGAAATTCCTCCTGAGACCTCAGGGATCTCATTTATAAAACATAGTAGGATCTAAGCTGACATTGCTGCAAAC